>RJWJ010000891.1:40000-58976 GCA_004363605.1 Indri indri
AAAGGAGGCAGCAGAGTGGGAACCCCTTGCTTGAAAGTGGGCATCCTGTTCAGGTTAAAGAACAGCGATATGTTGGCTGAGCTCATTACACTTAAATCAGTTAGACAAACAATAAGGCATCTTTTAAAGCAAAATCGGATACACCTAAGCTGGATTTTAAAAAAAATAAAAAATTTAGAACCACTTTTATAGTATAAGGCTAAAACAAAAAAAAATTCTGTGATTATAAAAACCAGCTTCCAATTCAAGATTCTCCTTAACCAAAACTATTCTTTTATAGGTTCCAGGGCCAAAAGAAAATATATATATATTTTTTTATACCTCCCAACTCTTGACACAGTGAAGGAAAGCTAGAAGCAGCCAATGAAAAGAAAAGTGAACCTGGGCTCTACAAGAGCCACTGTACCTGGAAAATGAGCACAGTGATGTCGTGCTTAAGGCACAGAACGATGTACTTGAGTGGCTCAGAAGCTAGTGGAACCAGCTGTACCAACAGCCATGCTCTAATACCTAAGGCGGATTCTATGAGATTCGATCCTCTCATCCGTTCCACTAAAACATGATATATTACCTACAACTATAGGATGCATACCTTAACCTCCCTAGTTTCAAGCAACTCCAATGTGAATACACGAACCAATGGTAGATTCTGCTGAGCAACGCAATTTAATGCCAAATGTAGAGAACAAAGTTGGTCCTGATAATTCTGCTCAAACTATTTTGCTTAGATTACATGAATGTTATTGTTCTGGACCAGGTCTTTAACAAAATATAAAGATATCTATTGATTTTTGTAAAGGGCCCAGTACCTTCTGTGCAGGACTGTCTCTGGTGGCATCAAGGGTCACATACACCGTATTCTGTGCCTGTATTTCCCAAGTTAGGTAGCTAATTAGAGACCTAAAATACAAAGTACATGCAACAAAACGCTCATCATCTCTGCCTCCTATACAAAATTTTTTCATTATGAGTGCGCCACATCCATTTAAAATTTTTGCTGTTTCCTTCTTTCATAAGTCAAATGTCATCAGGTGAAATCTGACAGCAGTGATAATGCAATGCTGACAAAGATTGCAAAATATTGATGTGCTAGTATCATATTTCCCTTTTTTGTTGACGACCATAAATTTTGTACATTTAAAAATTGGAGGCAATATTTTGACAAATTTGTAAGTGCTATCGAATTTGATAAGCTAGCTTGATAAAGGACATTTTAAGCTGCTATGTATTTTTTCCAGGCACTGAACAAACAGTTCATTGTTCCAAGTGTAACTGGAAGCCATTGCTTGGGGTATTCTATACAATTTCAAAGAACCGTCAGAAGCTCACACATGCCTTTGAGCATGCAGAACCAGGAGGCAGCACATCTAAACCACAAATGGAGAATATACTCCACATACACGCGTAAATTAAAACCTATAAAATAACATGGGCATTATAAAATTTGTGTTAAAACTGATAACAGCTTTACTGATTTACCGACAATGAAAATATATAGCATTTTTTTCTGTCAGAGCATTTATCAACACTTGGCAACCCTGCACTAACTTGACATGTAAGATGATCAAAATGGATTATGTAATCTTTCCCATTCATTTCTATTGATTTTAGTTATGATAAAATTCATCAGAGTGCCTGGGAACGCTTAGGCTGAAAGGTTCTGGTTGATAAAAAAATAAAATTAAAAAAAAAAAGAAAGGAAAAAAGGAATTCAACTGAGTTGTAATAGGATGAATGTAATTTTAGAATAGGATTGCACAAATACAGAAGTCATGCCCTAAAGGCTACAGCAACAAATTAATACAAATAACTCCAGCAGTCTCATAAAATTACATCTGTCTATGTAGATATTTCACTTTTGTGTCATTAAAAACATAGTTTGTGAAAATATTTTCAAACTTTGTTTAAACTTCAATAGTAATCAAAGTTATTTGTCTCACTGCGAGTAACATCAAAATGCCAGCAAATGGACCATTTTAATCAGTTTTATTGATTCATGCTTCCAGTTCTTATTCAGTTAAAAACAAGGCACATTAAATACATCCTCTTATTGCTCTATAAATGCATGCAGCTCATTCTGTATATCAAAAGTAATAAATAATGGCGATAAAACACCAAGACAGTTATAAAAATGACAACCCAGCCTCAAACACAGTATTTAACAGTCCAATCTAGAACAATAACCCAACACAAAACATAAAAGTGTCACATATGAAAACATGCAGTGTGTATATCCACTCCAGCACTGGGCTTATATTTGATATTCTTTAAAAACATAGTAGGGCTTTTTTACTCCCTAAAAAAGGTTGACATAATGCAAAACAGTGCAAGTTATAGCGTCATTGACTTCAATATAACATTCATACGCCAAAAATCATTACAGATACATAAGAAAGAAAGAAAAAAACAAAATCAATGATGACTCTTACAACATATTTGGTAAAAGTCAGAATGAAATTTTTGTTGTACTAAAGAGAAAGCTACATATTTTGAAACAGACAAAACAAAGCCAGAAACCAAAGCAGAATAGAGAGCATGCATTTAATAGCAGAAATCCTAAAGTTACACTCAGTATAAATTGATTGAAAGCAAGAATATTGCCAACAGCATGATGGATAGGAGGCAGATAACCTTGGCTTAACAAATAATCCAGCATTATCAACATTATTATGACCATGGTGGGGGCTATTTAAGGTAGCATTCAACTCTCCAGCACAGATGGGGGTTCCTTCACCTGAATCCCCTTAAAGGTTCTTGAAATAAATCATTTGATGATAGACGGCAATCTTCGCAACACCCACCCCCACCCCAACAGAAACAACTAATATCAAGTTTATATAAAAAGGAAAAAAATTCTTTTGTGCTTGGAATGAGTTTTGAAGGGGCTTATTCCCCTATTTCTCTCACCCCACCCTTTTCTTAAATCAAGTACAGTAGCTGTCAGGTTTAATTAAGAACTTATAAAAAAAATGCTGGGGTGCTTTATTCACAGTAATGCCTTGAAACCAGTTTATTTCCATATGAGTCTCTGGGATTGGTGAAGGACTGCATGTTTTAGAATTTAGCAGATTTTAAGCAAAAGCAGATATGCTCAAAAGAAGGAAAGTGTGCTTTTCTTTGTCCTTCAAGGAACTTCACTCATAGCAAAGCGTGCACAAACAAGGCCTGTTTAACAAACACAGATCTGCCTGGGCCAGTCACATTCTGAGCCCGTTCCCTACTGTAACTGAACCAGGGAGGATACAAGTCATCGTTATCTTGATCTAACTAGAAAGAGAGAAAGAAAGAGAGAGCACAAATATACAATATTGTGGTATATCAGCTAGGATGTCTTAAAGGACAGTTCATCTACCTATTGAGTGTCATCAGGTTCTAAACAGTGAAATTCATTGTCTGGATAGAAAAACACTAAATTGCAAAGCCACATTTATGTAAAAAAAAAAAAAAAAAGCCAGTGTAAAAATTCACACTTTGAAAGAAAAAAGTTCACAGTGACACCTGGGAGCATCACTTGCTCTTTTTAGGTTTTCCTTTAGGAAGTGGCAAGTATCTAACCTTCGTTTAAAAACAAAATGAGTTAAGATGCCGTCTTTCCCTGTGGTTTCTGTTTGTCTCAGAGGTGGTGGGTGGGGGCTTAGGTGAGTGAACCTCCAGTGTTTATATTATGACATACAGGCTCATAACTCACTTGAATAAGGCATAAAGATATTCTACGATGTTGACATAAATAGAGATAACAGCACAAAAGTGTTTTATGTACCAGTTTAAAAACCTAAGACTTCAAGTCTGTGCAATAAAAACCTGCCGTGAAAGAAAGTGTTACATTTCCTATTACGTTACAGACCCTGATCTTAAACAACAAAAAAAGTGAGTAGTCAGCTTCACAAGAAGAAGCACAATTAATAAATACTCAGATGACTAGTTAAAATGCCACCAAAATATGGCAAAAGCATCCCGAACTGGCTTTTTAAATTCCACGCATTTCTTGTTAAATTCAATGCACACTGATTTTTGCTTTTGGGGTGTGTGTGGGGGCAGAGGAAGTAATTCTTTCATTTTTATTTCTGGTTGACTGAGAATATTTCCATTGACTATAGGAGGGGAAAGGCTTTAAGCAACCACAATGACCTTGGATACTGAACTGTCTTATTTTACATACAATTTAATTAAAGTTAACTGAAGTCTATTCTATCCTCTTTTACTACATTTGCAAATACCCCAAAAAAGTGATAGGCCAGGTCTGACACCACTGCAGGCTCTAACATTTAGGATGTGGGGATTGAAACTTGTGTTAACATACGTAGATATATAAACACATGTTCTTAACCCTTAAATGTATTATTACTGTAAAGACTGGAGAAATTTGGTCTCATCCCATTACATCTAACTTGCCACTTCAATGCTGGTTTTAAAGTAAGAAAAGCAGGGATCTTCCTGGCAACAATGACAGTCAAAGAAAACCAGCAGTGACTGAGGAAAAAAATGAACTGCTGAGATGAAACTATCACTGCAACTTCCAGCAAATGTCAATGCTATCCTTATCTTATACCTGTGATTCTGGAAGCTTTCAGAGTTTCTTTTTGAGACTTGCTCTTGTAACCAGATCTAAACTTCTTCTCTCTCCAGTTTGCCAGTCATACTCTAGATATAAAATCGTGCAATATTGTCTGGATGAAGAAGATAGACAAGCTGGAGGAAGAAGGGGCTGAGAAGTCTCCAGAAACACTGTATCATTTCAATAGGTCACTCTCTTTAATAAATGCCATCTATAAGCTTAATGTCCAGAGCTTTGTGCATGTCACAAAATTTCTGTAGCTTCTTTTTTCAATTGTTGCCAAAATATTCTGCCTTTAGAACTGACTTAGAATAAATGCATAATTAAAAAAAAGAGCATGTCAAGTCTAACAGGTCACAAAATGGTTGTAAAATGTTAAATCAATGTGCATTGAAAATGAGGAAAAAGGATAAAATACACTATTTAGAAGCTAGATTGAATGACAAATACAGATAAAATATCAGCATATAAAGTTGGCAAATACACCAACATCCTAAAGTTTTGGAATGTTTTCCAGTGTTAAAAAAGGCAGCTATTCATATTCACTATTTTAGAGTGGTTTAAGTCATCTCTGGTTGTTACATGGTGATTTGTTGTTCTTGTGTTTGTTGGCTGTGGATTTACTGCTCAGACTCACAATCCTCCACAACTACGGTCCACTGGAATTGGAACTCTTCTGTCAAGGTTCTCTTCTGCAGTTTTCATTAGTATAGCAAGCCGGCTTCCAGACACCCTTCCTTTCTGAATAGCACTCATCAGCTTAAAGAGAAAATACACAACAGATTCAGAAGACAGGCCAGCTTACTTCCTTCTTCATAGAATTTTAATGGTTAGTTACCACTACAGTGGACACAGGTAATTAAGTGTTTCATCAAAAACCGTCACAAGTACTACAACTCAAATAAGAACAGTACACTTTTTAAACATTTCAAAAAGAGGGGAAGGAGCAGGTATTTCACCATTGCTGTAAAAGCCACATCTATCTAGCAAATCAGCCTGCCTTTAAAAGCAAATCTTAATGCATCATTTTTTGTCCCTTAATGTGCTCAGGGCATTTTTTTTTTCTTTTTTTTTTAGCATCTTCAAATATTGGCTCTTTAATTCCATGTAAAAATCTTAAAAAGAAATCTCAGGGATTGAACAAAGACAAACCATGACCTATATTTATCTATCCTTTTTTAGTGTTACTGTACTTAACAACTTCAAGTCCCCTAAATCCAAATTCCTTAAAGACTTTTTAAAGTAATTTACATTTAAGTCCTTGAAAATGGACCCAGAGATCTACCTTAAGAATTAAAAGCACTCCACAGCCCAGATTTTAGCTAATTCATTTTTATCCAATGGATAAAATCAGAATTAGTCTTGAAATTACATGCAGTCAGCAGGCAAAGGCCTTTAATCTGGAAGGCACTTTGCAATTATGAGCACAGGGATTTTTTTTTCCATTTCAAGTTAATGTGATTTTATCTATTTGCTTTTCTTGATCTCACTTCTTCAATCTTTTTTATTTATTTACTTTAAAAGAGGAGATTTAGCCATTCATCAGAAAAAAATATATAGGAAAATTCTTAAAATATTAGGGTCACAGTTTTTAGGCTATAGAGATGCATTTCTTAAAAACAGCTCTGAATAAGAGTCAGAGGTATCTGTCAAGGGGCTGGATCAGAATTTCTTGACCTTATTAAAAGCTGTTTCACAAGCTATCACTTATTAGAGATGGACTCCTACATGCAGGAGCCCAAACCTAGAAATAAAGTCATGTAACCAAGCAATATCTACAGTGATCCTTCTATGAAGATTATTGAAAACTCATACCCATATTCAGAAAAGATGTTTAACAGGATAAATCTGGGTTCTTAATCTTCAGAAGAAGAAAATACTTTGTTAAAAAAACAAAAAACCTAAACACACACATTACATCTGAGGGATGGTATAACAAAAGGAATGCTGACTTCTAAAGACAGAACAATTTGTTTATTGTTTTGTCTCCGATGTCAGGAAGACCTTCAAAGTTTGTGAGAGCTAACAAAACTCACAAAGCTATAAATTTTTTTAGCCATAAACAGAATATGATGCACAAACCTCTAAAAATTCAACGTTTTCTTTAAATACTACATGTATCTACAAACCATATTACAAGAAAATATAATATTCGAGTGTGAATATATTTCATGAGAAATAAGGTGAGCATTTCTTAAGTTGAAAATTACACTCTGTGTATCTAGTAGAAGCACAAATGGTCTCTTTCATTTTGAATTGGACAAAAATACTCAATTATTAAAAAACTCTACAAGAAAATCTATAGATGGTTTAAATTATTTTCTATGTTTTTAACTCTACTGCATTCAAGAAAATTACCTAAAACCCAAACCACATAACATATCCATAAAATTAGATTCTTATTGTTTCTAAAACCCCAGGTCTTTCAACCCTAAATTCTGTTGTTTATTTATAACACACATGAAATGAAGCATAAGTCATTTCTTTGAAGAAGTTTTCTAAAATTATGAGACAAACAATAAAATATTCTCTAGAAAAACTACTCAAAAAATGCATTCAAGGGTGTTCAATTCCCAAGCATAAATTTTAAATTCAATTTAAAATGTGCATTTAGTTAAACAGTAAGCTAAAGAACTAAACATTCTTTTTTGTAATGCTAGACACAACCTGTGAAAATTTTCTGCATTTACATTCAACAATGCTCTTATCTGCAGCTCATCTCCAGAGAGACAATTACCATTTCCTTTGCCTTGATCTTGTTTGTTTAACTTGACACAGTGAAGAAAGGGCTGACATTGACCAAAATCCCTAGCATTAATTTATTTCATGTTCAGCATTCATCATTGCCATGGTGCAAGCAAGACCTGGCATTCATTTCAAATACCTGCCCAAGAAGCGCTACAGAAAAAAACCTGGCTGCTTGGAAACCAATACATTCTTCATATGATCAGAGCCATATGGACAGCTACAAACAATATAGGGATTTATTGAATTTCTTTCTTTTAAGGAACTTTTAAGGAATGATGTGTAGCATCTAGTTTGAAGTTAAAGTAACAAAATTTATTTCCTTCATGGCTACAAAGATTAAACAATTGAGCCTTGAATAAGTTGAAATTGAAAATGGAAATATTTGAATTATATGGTCTTGACACCAGAGTACACGTTTTCTTCTTTTTGTTTTTCTGTTGTTTATAACATAAGAATCTAATAATTATGTTCTCAAATGAATATGATTCTTAAATGAATACAACTATGATTTTTTAAACTTCCTCTGTAAAAAAATTACTTTCCACACTAGAAATACTGTGTTGCCTCTTTTGAAGTAGGCAGAGAAAAGTCCAACAGTGTTATTTCATGGCATACTTCTCTAAAAAGCATGCTTCGTATTCAACCCTTTAAGCCATAAATAACTTGGCTTTAATGTCAATTAACCAACGTCACAGAACACTTCTTATAAAAAGAAAGAAAAAAACATGCACCAAAGTAGAGCCTTATCCTTGAGGGCAGACATATCAACTTCTGTTGGCTTCAAGCTTTCTCCTTTTTCAGAACAAAGTGACAACTGTGTGGACTTAAAAATCCATTCTTGAACATCCATTTATGACCATGACAACCGAAAGGTAAAAGCAAATACATTGTTTCCTTTCACTACAACTCACCTGCAAAAATTCATTGAGTTCAACCTGTCCATTTTTGTTCAAATCTACTTCATTCAGAATTTCATGTAGTGTATTTTCATCCATTTGGACATTGATACTCTAAGTAAAAGCACAGAGCAATGACGTTTAATTAAAAATTATGCATATCTTTTTACTAATGTTACCAAATTTTCAAAAATGACAACAAAAATATTACTTGTAGAAAGCATTAGATGAGAAAAATATCCAATATCATCTTTATATTATTCTATCAGAGACTGATATTGAACCAAAGAAAACTACCTCTAATACACGCTGAACATCAACAATGGTAATAAAGCCTTTTTGGTCTGCATCAAACTTATGAAATCTCTTCTTGTACCTGGAACACAACATTGAATAATGTTAAAATATACTTACGTAGGTAAGAGGAAAAAAAAAAAGAAAGAAACTTGTAAGAAGTACCTGTCAATGTCTGAAGGCAGTAGGCTAATTTCAGAGCGATCTGTTAACTGTTCTGATCGGGATTTATAGCCCATTTCATAATACAGAAACTTCTTGGCTGTTTCAAGTTCTTCCTAAAACAGAGAGACACACAAAGTTCAAAGACTTATGGAAAGAATTACTGATTTTTTTGATCTTTTTTCCTTTTGGTCTTCAAAAGAAGAAGCTGATACTCACGTATCGAAGCAGCGCAATTCCCGGTTTACTGAAGTACAATTTACATTCAATAAAATGTACACTGCATCACAATCAAAATCTAGAACATGTCCATCCTGCTAAAACTTTCCTCATGTCTATTTGAAGTTGATTTTTTCTCCTGACCTCTAGCCCCAGGCAACCATTGATCTGCTTCCTGTCACTAGAGCTTTCCTTCCCTGGAATTTCATACAAAAGATTTCATATAGTATGTAGTCTTGTGCTTGACTGCTTTCACATAGCATAATGATCCTGAGATTCATTCATTTTGTTGCATGTTTTGATATTTTATTTCTTTTTACTATGAGTATTACTATACAGAGTTGACCAGCAAAATCTACGGGACCAAATTCTTGTAGTTTGGTGACAAAAAAGCAATTAAAGGTGAAGGTATCTAGGACTTGAGCAACCACTATAATGTGACATGAAGTGCCGAGGCAGATCTCATGAGATTAGCTATGCCGAAATTTTGCTACTGGGGTTCTGATAAGTAGGTGAAAGTTACAGAGTCATGGAAGAAATCAGCTATCCTCAATAGTTACTCTTCCAGTTTTCATTGTCGCAGTCTCAACTGATGCTAACTATTGCTGCAAAAGCTCTTAGTTTTCATCATGTCACCCTCCCATCTAATAATTTCCAGAATGACTCTATTGTAGTGTACATTGTTCACAAATCTCTCTTACCTCCCACCCCCGCACCCCACACACTTCTCCCCTGTACATGCACTTCTCAACCTTATGGATGTGAGCTGGCCATGTGACTTTGGCCAATGGAATATGAATGGGTATGATACATGCCACTTTTGTGTAAATGCATTAAAAGACACAAAAAGACAGCGCATGTTCTCACTTACATGTGGGAGCTAAAAAATTTGAACACATGGAGGTAGAAAGCAGAAAAATAGGTAAAAAAGCCTGGGAAGGTGAGTGGGGAAAAGGGGGAAGAGGAAGAGAAGTGGGTTAAAGGCCGCAGACACACGGTGAGATACAAGGAATCAATTCAACGTTTGGTAGCAGAGCAGGATGACTATATTCAACAAGAGTGTATTATACTCAGGTGACGAACACCTGAATACCCTAACTAGATCACCATGCATTATACATAGGTAACAAAATTTCTCATGTACCCCATAAATTTGTACAAATAAAAAAGCTTTAAAAAAAATTTTTTTTAAAGTAACTTTATAGTTTTGCTTAGCCTTTCTCATTCCTATGCCATAAGAAGGGCAGGTCTCAGATGAGACCTGAAGCCAACCTGGAATAGAGAAAAGCCACAGCAGCTAACATGCAGGCTTCATGTAATATAAGTGAAAAATAAATGGCTGCTATGATAAACCACTGAGATTTTGAATTTGCCTGTTATACAGCATAACCTAGCAAAAACTGACTAATACACGCCTTAAATTCCCCAACGTCCCACCAAATGATCCTACTAATTCAATGGTTCCCTAACTCTGTTCTGAAGAAGAGCGTCAATGTGAAGTAAAATGAGGAAAATAAAACAATGGCACGTACACTTGCATGAAATGTGTTTTTATGTCCTTGGTTATGTCAGTGATAAAACCTCTGACTCTATTTTCTGCAGAAGACAAACTTTTTCTGAGATTATTCTTTTCTTATTTTCCTTCCTCTTAGGAAATAGATAATAAAAATGTTCTTCCTTCATGCTCTTAAATAGCAAAATAGAAAGTTATCAACACTAATTAATTCTGTCAGCTTAAAAAATAAACTGAAAAGATATGCATGCATGTATACAGGACATACAATATAGATAAAACTTGTCTGTGAAGTCTCCATCTCCAAGGGCATTCCTTGCTGACAGAATTCTCTCTTCACACAAGAAAATCTACCAGTTGTCATAAATAAAATTATTTTCCTTTTCCACCAATTTTGTCCAGCCATTTTCAACAAAACTGGTTCAAAATTCATCTCCTTGGCAATGCCATCTCTGATGCTGCCCTCCAACAACAATCTCTTCCTCAATTCATGTCCCTTCACTGCCTGTGTAATTTATCCATACTCCATCAAGCAAGGAATCATAGAATTTCAAAGCTGGAAGAGATTTCTCCCTAAACGTAACAATATACTTTCCTAACCAAACATTTCTTTTGTAACACTCCAGAAATGGAAGCATGAAGACTCTGTCTAAATAACTCTAGCAATAGAAAGGTAACTTAATACCACTGAAGGTATCCCACAAAGGGATGGCTCCCATTGTTAGAAAGTTTATGTTGAGATTAAATCCACCTCCTTACAATTCATCCAATTTGTTTGGGATGGGCAAAACTTTCCTACAGTAGAACACACATAATGTTTTTTCATTTTTCCGGTATCACAGCTTAACAAGTATTTAAAGATAGTATCATGCGCTTTCCTTTTTAGAGTTTTCTTTCAGTCTAGAACTACTCTTCTGCATGAGACATGATTTTGAATCCCTATACCATGCCAGATAATTTCTTCCAGACCACAACTGGTCTGTCATATAATACAATTATCAGAACAAAACACAATACTTCACCAGAGATCTGGCAAGTACCTACAAAGGAGTATCTATCAGCTTCATCAATCTAGATATATAATTTGTATTACTGCAGTTTAAGATTGCAATTGGATTTCGGGGCAGCCATGAACCCTGTTAATGGCTATGCATTCACAGTTAACTAAAACCATATTTCTTTTTCACATATGTTACTGTTAAGCCTTGTCAAATCTATCTTGAATGGATGGAGTTGTTTTTCTATCTAACGTAAGGTTTGCCATTTATCTCTACTAAATTATACCTAATGAAATTTCACCCATTGTTTCATTTCATCAAACATTCACTCTCCCTCCAGTTTCTTGTTACTGGTACACCAAAGACACATGCCGTCAACACTGTAATCTAATGATTTGAACCAAGGTAGACTAGGTCAAGACCAAGGACAGACTGCTTATGTCCTGCTACCAGAGACCTCTTCTGAGCCCAACACTGGCTATTTAACTGGTCACAAATCTACCAATTTTACAAAGATACCACGTGAGGCTTTATAAAATGCTTTATGGAATCTAATACATTATGTCTATAACATTTCCCTGATCTAACAATCTCTTTGCTCTATGTAAAAAGAAAATGAGATACATAAAATGATTTTATGTGAGTGATTCCTTACTAGTGACCACTACTTCTTGCTAGATGGTGATAAAACAAACTTAAAATACAATAATCTAGAAAACCACCCAGGATCAATGCCAAACCCATTGGTATCTGGGTTGCAAACTCTTTTTCTTTCCTCTTCTTTTTGAAATTTGGTACTACATTTGCCTAACTCTGTCTTCTGGTCCCTTTCCTATTGGCTATATGTTTTTAAAGATCAACAGTAGGTAAACAATCCCAGCTGCAAATTCTCTGAGTACGCTGGGATATAATTTTTCTGGGCTAGCATAAAATTTATTTACAGTAGCCTATTTGAGTATCTATTCCCTCTTACCGATATTTATATTTTATTATTTTCACACATGAAACCAGAGAGAAAGAGAGAGAGAAAGAATAACACATTGGTATTAAACTGTAAATTGAGTAATTCTCCCTTCACTCCAGCATTCAAGAATGTGATGCTCGTCACCTTGAGCAAAAATCTAGGTTAGGCCTTGAATTTTTTTAATTTTTAAAAGTTATTTTTGTGCCGGGTGCGGTGGCTCGCGCCTGTAATCCTAACACTCTGGGAGGCCAAGGCGGGAGGATTACCTGAGCTCAGGAGTTTGAGACCAGCCTGAGCAAGAGCAAGACCCCGTCTCTACTGAAAAATAGAAAGAAATTAGCCAAACAACTAAAAAAAAAATAGAAAAAATTAGCCGGGCACAGTGGTGCATGACTGTAGTCCCAGCTACCCGGGAGGCTGAGGCAGGAGGATTGCCTGAGCCCATGAGTTTGAGGTTGCTGTGAGCTAGGCTGACACGACAGCACTCTAGCCCAGGCAACAGAGTGAGACTCTGTCTCAAAAAAAAAAAAAAGTTATTTTTGGTACCCTTAGCATTTTTTTCCCCAACACTCAAACAATACCTGAGACTATTCATATATATCCATGTTATTCTTGATACATATCTCCTTTCATTGTTAAGCATTTGTCTTTCAATTTTTTTAAATTTGGTGTTTATCAGCTTGCTTTGTTCAGAGTCACTCCATTTTTTCACTTGCTCCCTTTTTTCCTCCTTATTTGGAATCAATTTTGAAAAAAACTTTCTTTTTGTGAGATTCTCTAAATCTACTTAAGTGTCTTCTCTTTACAGCCTCTCAATAAAAAATGTATCTTTTGCTTTAATGTTATAAAATTTATCTTACCAAATCCTGCATGGCAGCATTTCCCAAAATATGTCCTGAGTATTATAGTCCCCTTTGCACCCAGACCTCCCAAAAAGTGAGAGTTGGGTCTGTCTCTAAATAAATTCCCTTTTGGAAATTGAAAACACACATGATCATTTTAAAGGTTCCAAATTACCTACACTAAAGAAAACAGTTTTATTTGTTTAACTCAGAACTCCTACACTCTTTTGACCATGTAGTTGCTTTTCATGTACATTAATTTCTACCCTGTAGAAAACAATTTGGCAATGTCATTTTCTCTAAATATGCCTACCAGCTCCTCTATCAATCCCCAACTCCCCCAGACACTGCCTTCCTCCTCCATCAGTTCTTCCAAGTTGGCAGGATTTTGATCTTGAATAACAGTTTCTCTAAATATTTCTTTAAATTTTGGGAAATATACATACATTTCAGAGATACATACGTGCTATAACTCCCTGATTAAATTTCAAGATTCTTGAAACTATGAGCTATTTATTATTCCCCTAAAATATTTGGCACAATGTTCAGTATACAAGTCACTCATTAAGTATTGACCGGTAAAAACAACCACAATTCATCCACGGAGAGTTATTTATCATCTCGTTCCTCTTTCGCTTTTGCAGGTTAAATAATCCCAATGCTTTTAACCTTTTCTCAGAAGTCCAACTTTCTAACCTTTTAATTCTTTTTTCTCCCTCTTCTTTGTTCTTTCTGGACTGTCCACAGCTCTCATTAATACTCCTGTGTCTCCGATACTGAGCAATAACTTTAGGTCTTTTATTTATGTTACTTTGTTAAGGAGGAGGGGAGAGTATTTCTGAGCACATAAATCTGCTCATAAAATTTGAACTGAAGTTGAATCCAGCTTCCCCGGGAGGGCCAAACCCAACAAGTTTACAGAATTTTCATCCTTTTTCCTACCTCCTACAGCCTGAATTCCTAGCACAAAATATGTTCCTGCATATTCAAATCATTCCAACCATAATTTTTAGAAGCACACATTATCCCCAAAACTTCTATATGGCAAAAATGACTGGCAATAGCACAGGAGTAAGATTCATTCTTGTGCTGTCCCTGTATAGAGCCTTAGCTGATCAGACTAAAACTCAAGCCTGGAAGAGCTATAAGCTAGTGTGGCTGACGCAGAGGCAGCAGGGCAGGGTGGGGAAGGCTCAGGTGCCAGGATCAGAATACCTGGTTTTCAATCCCTGCTCCACAATTTACTGCTGGTATGAACTCTGACAGGGACTCACTCTGTGAGCCTGTTTCCTTTACCGTAAGCAACTCTTTTTGAATGGTGACTTCTAATCAGTACACCACAGTACATTACATTAAAATTACTAGTGGAGAATTTTTTAAATATGAGACCCCTAAAGACTCAGTCTAAAATCAAGCCTCAAAATGTTTGTACCCTCATAATATCCTGAAATAAAAATAAAATAAAATATAATCAAGCCTCAAAATCTGCCCTTTTCCCCCACACTTCCCAGGTGACTCTTTGGGAGTCTACACCAGAATGGGAATGCTTTAAGGATAGGCCCCGTGCCCAATTCTTCCCTGCACCTTCAGCACATGACATAGATGCTCAGTAATGTTCATTCACTCATGCCATGTGAGAACACGGCAAGAAGACATCCTGTCTATGAACCAGGAAGCAGGCCTCCTCCAGATCCCAAATCTGCTGGTGTCTTGACCTTGGCCTTCCTAGCCTCCAGAACTGAGAAATAAACGTTTGCTGTTTAAGCCACCCACTCTATGGTATTTCTGTTATAGCAGTCCAAATGGACTAAGACATACTTTCTTCCTTATCTCGTGGGTCACGACTCCCTCTTGAGTCTTGTCACTCCTCCTCCAACTTCACTAGCTATTACTTTCTCTTTTTCCAGGATTCTTCCTTATCTCCTCAATTTCTAAATTTTGGTGTGCTACAGGTGTCAGTCTTGGGACCACTCTCATCACTTAACTACACTAACTAGCTACATGATCTCATCCAGTTTGATGGCTTAAATATCAACTCATATTTATATTTCCACCCCAGGCCTCCCCTCCAATTTGAGACTGACGTATCTAACGATCCGGATCATATTTTAACAAAACTGTTAAAGAAGGGACACCAGTTCAGGGGAGGCAAACTATTATAATAATCCATGTGACAGATGTTAGCAGTCTGAATCAGGGTGACAGCAGTTGAATGTGCTAAGGAAGGGTCGACATCAAACCATTATATGAAGACAGATATAGTTTAAGATGTGCTGGTGGGTTTAGATAGGGTGTGAGAGAATGCATAAAGTATGATACTAATATTTTGGCCTCAGCAACCAAAGGGTAGAATAGCTATTTATGACATGGAAAAGACATAGAAGTAGTAGTTTGGGGGTCATAAAAGGAGATCCAAGAGAGGTGTTCCAGAAAGTAAAAAAATATAGTTCAAGAAGGAGCATGGAATCAATTATGTTGAACGCTGCTCATTGGTCAAATAAAATGAGGACTGAGCATAGACAAGTATATTGAGCAACATGGAGGTTACTGGTGAGAATGACCAGAGCTCATACAGCAAAGCAGTGGCAGAAGAGCCCAAACGGCATGGGTTCAAGATGGACTAAGGGGAAAGGAACTAATCCCAATGAGTACAGAAAGTATGTATGTTATGAATAAATACACAAAAATGCTTCATATGCCTCTGTATATCACAACAGCTTGGGTTAATTGAAAAACATGAAGGTCTTCTGCTTCTTACGACAAGCCCAAGCCTATACAAAAATGTATGTGTGGGCATCTGAGCATCCCTGGCTTTCTTTTTAAAATTTGGATAAAAATATAAAAATCTCAAATGACACAAATGGTAAGCACTTGGTGGTCAGGCGGTGAAACCACCATTTCATACCAAAGGCAAATTAGCAGGCGCGTGAATTTCACTGACTATGTTCTACGAAGGTTTTCAATGAAAAACCATAAAATGTCCTACCCCACAACCATTATTATCTTTCTTCTTCAGGAATTAGGACCACAAATTTAAGAGCGTTTTCTTTAAGAGATTTTCCAAGAATAACTAAATTTTGGTACAAGAATATCTTTCCATTTTCCTAAGGTCTCACAATACTGAAAACACACACATGTGCAGACATTGGCAAGAAATCTGAGGTCACCATTAAAAACTACGCTACCCTCTGCTAATAGATCAAGGCATTTCACATTTAGTAATGGGAACTGTGGTTTTAAAGACTTCTGTATAATACCTGTTTCTTATAATCATCCCAATTCAGTTCTCTGCCCATCAGCTCAACAATCCTGGGGAGGGCTTCCTCGGCTGCCTGGACATTTAGAAAGGCCAGGCGCGTGCGGCGTGAAATCATATCCACTGCGGTGCAGGCATACTCCTTAATCCCATATTTCACCTGGGTTCGAATTAAAGAAACATTATTGGTTTAGACCTTTCTTTAAGAAGAGGAAATAAAGTTTCACTGAAAAAAAATAAATTCATGCTTCGGAAAGGTGACATTTTTCTTTGTCCTCTCCAGTTCTCCAGCAGGCATGAGACAAACAGTGGCATCACACAAGTCCACCAGCTGCCTGCCAAAGGAGGTTTGGCAAATAGGATAAACTGGACAAAAGTTAATGCTTTATTCCTGAATAGAACCTGACATAACCATGCAAACTACACCACTTCTCATTAACCATCCACAGTAATCACTTACCTCTCTTTGCTTATACATAGTGTGGATGTTAATTTATACAGCTGAACAGGCGAGGACAAGTATAAAAAAGTCATGGTCTCATCTCTTACAGTAACCAGCTGACAGAAACCCCAAATTCAATCAACAGGTAAATGCTTACCGAACACCAATATTTTAAGGCATTGTGAATTACAAATAAACACAAATCATGGTCTCTGGTTTCATAAAATTTGAAAATTTGACAAGAAACAAGACTTAAATCTTTAAGAAACTGTCACATCAAGGTATATCATCTGGCAGGACATGGGTGGTAAAACTTAAAGAGCTGCAATTCACGAAAGGGACAAACAATTGTGAATTAACAAGACTTGAAATAGCTCCAGGGAGAAAAAAAAATCCATATTTTATATTGTTATTATTACCATTATTAACAACACTTTGGAATTAAGATTAAAATTTTGTAAGGGACAGGAAAGGATCTGCATGGGAAAGACATTTTACTCAAGGTTTTAGCTGACGTGTGTGCATTAAAACTTAGCTGCCTATAATTTTTAAAGAAGACGAAAAATGAACAGATGAAAGGTAACCCATGGCAGACAAGAAATTCCCACATGACCATTCACATACCTCTGCCTCGATATATGGAAATTCTGACACAAGCCGCACTCCAACAATGGGCCACCTCTTGCCAGTCACACTTGCCATTTTGGCCACCTCGAAAGCCTTATCGCCATAGGTGGTGGCAAGATGCTGTGCCACCTAGAGAAACAAAACTGCATTAGGCAGGTACTTAGAATATCAATACCTCCCTGGTACAAAGCAAAAAGTACATGCTTATCTTGTCAGTTTTCTTACAGTCTATAACTAATAGCTCTTGTAGAGTATCAGTAATTTTGATTCTGTGGGAAGAAACCACTTGGGCTTCGAATGCTTAGGGAAGCACTAACTTTACTACACATGAATCACTGTATCGATGACTGATGAAGCTTCAGCTTCATTTTGCTCCAATATCACTTCTGAAGAACAACATTCCTTATGCTTAAGATGGAAAGAACTGGGGATGCCTTGTATACTAGGAACAAAACAAATAAACTCCAGGTTTTACAGAAACTATTTAATAAAATGTACATTGCTTTGGGGGAACTAAAGCAAAGTAAGATCATCCTTTTTTCCTAATTGACTTTCCAGACAGAAACATTACCCAGCGAAAGGAAACTCTAAATCATGGAGGCCACATCATGGTGGCCAATTCTGTCACTGGCAACAGTGAGAGATTAAGAGGAAGGTGACATGGCAACACACACCCACCTCACTTTCAAGTCCATAATCCTGGACAAGCCTAATATAGAGTGTGGGGCTCCAATCTTTACCCCCTTGAAGGAAAAGCCCGACTGTTCTACTTGGTCCTGCTTTCAAATTGTGAGTCTTGATAGCAGCATTTACGGTATCTTCTGCCATAGATCGGTACGTTGTCCACTTTCCACCTACGAAGACATTGACAGAGAATTGACTAGGTTGATACTCCTTATTTTTCTTATAATTAACCATTTATCAACTTATTAACAAAATTCACCTGTTGTTTACAGCAAACGTGGCAAAGCAATGTGCAAAGCTTTATTCAGAATCATAAAAAGAAAATCCTTGTTTGTTAGAGTTAAAAGAGACCCTCGTGGGACAATTTAAGTCAAGCTCGTATGTAAAGCACATCCAAATACCAAGGTAGTATCTCATACCTGCTATAGTGATAAGGCCACTCTCACTGACGTCAACAACATGATTTCGAGAGATGGACTGAGTATCTGCAGACTTGGGATCTGTAACAAGGGGCCGGATACCACTCCATGCTGCCAGGACGTCCCCTCTTCTCACTAGTGAGGATCAACACCAAGGGTTATGAGTATTATTCAAACACATTTCAAGAAAAATATTAAATAATTAATAAGGAAAGAATTCAGTGAAAGGAATACACATGGAAACTCTTTAAAAAGGAGCGATTACCCTTAAGTATAAGAACTAAGTGAGTGGATAGGTGCAAAAAAAACTCATAAAGAATTATTTTGTTGGCCGGGCGCGGTGGCTCACGCCTGTAA
>RJWJ010000891.1:59076-166207 GCA_004363605.1 Indri indri
AATTAATTGGACAGCTAAAAATATATAGAAAAAATTAGCCGGGCATGGTGGCGCATGCCTGTAGTCCTAGCTACCTGGGAGGCTGAGGCAGAAGGATCGCTTGAGCCCAGGAGTTTGAGGTTGCTGTGAGCTGGGCTGACGCCATGGCACTCGCCCCAGGCAAGAGAGTGAGACTCTGTCTCAAAAAAAAAAAAAAAAAAAGAATTATTTTGTTACAAAGATAATCTCCGTGAAAAAAGTAAAGAGCTTGAAAATCACTGACACTGACACCAAAGAGGAAGCAAAAGAAGCAAATGTTAGCAACCCTGCAGCTAAGGCAACATGCAGCAGTTAAAAGAAGAAAAAAGAAAAAAAAAAGCAGAAGCAAATAAAAACCAAGAGACTTATGAATTGTTAAATTTCCTTCTGGAATATATCTTGCTATCTTTTCTCAGGGACATCAAAGAGCCTTATTAATTAAACAAACAAATCCATAACAGGGTATTTTCTGCCCTCATCAGTACCACCCACTTATCGAGCATTTAGAGAAGGCTCACCCCTGTGCAACTTGCTGGCCATGCACTCCTCATCTCACTTCATCTCACAAAGCCCCACAGCATTGGTTATTATTATTCCCACTCAACAGGTGGGAAAGCAGGTTGAAAAAGTTTAACCAACCAAGCTGGGCAACAAACTTGCCCAAGACAAACTTCCTTTTTTTCTCTCTCCCTTTGAGAAGAATTCACAAACTCCTTATATATAGCAGAACAGCATCAGAACCTAGTTCGTAGGCACCCCATTGGAATGGAGAAAATATTTGCAGATCATATATCTGATAAGAATATATCATATATCCAAAATACATAAGTAACTCCCAAAACTCAATAACAAAAAATAAACAACCCAAATTAAAAATTGGACAAAGGACATGAATAGACATTTCTCCAAAGAAGATATAAAAATGTGCAATAAGCACATAAAGATACTAAACACCACTAATTATTAGGAAACACAAATGAAAACCACAATGAGATAGATGGCACTTCAAATCCATTAGAATAGCTACTGTCAAATAAAAACAAAACAAAACAGAAAATAAATATTGGTGAGGATTTGGAGAAATTGAAACCCTTCTGCATTGCTGGTGAAAAGGTAAAATGGTGCAGCTACTACGAAAACTGTATTGGAGGTTCCTCAAAAAAATTAAACATTTAGAATTACCATATAAGTAGCAATTACACTTCTGGGTCTATACCCAAAAGAACTGAAAGCAAAGAACATTTATACACCCTTGTTCATAGCAATATTCACAATAGTCAAAAGGTAGAAGCAAACCAAGTGTCCATCAACAGATGAATAAACAAAATGTAGTATTATATACACAATGAAGTGTTATTCAGCCTTGAAAAGGAAGGAAGTCCTGACACATGCAACAATATGGATGAATCTTAAAGACATTATGCTAAATAAATAAGCTAGTCACAAAAGGACAAATATCGTATAATTCCACTTATAAGAGGTACTTACAGTGCTCACACTCATAGAAGCAGAAAGTAGAAAGGTGGTTGCCAGGGGTTAAAGGGGGATAGGGAGTTAGGGTTTAATGAGGTTAGGGTTTAATGAGTACAGAATTTCAGTTGAGGAAGATAAATAAAAAGCTTTGGAGATGGAAGGTGGTGATGGTTGCACAACAATGTGAATGTACTTAATGCCACAGAACCGTACACTTAAAAATGGTAAATTTTATGTTACATATATTCAACCACTATAAAAAACCAAGATGTTGCATGAAAGGATAAGTCGAGACAATTCAAGTCTCAAATTATGAGAGGGTTAAGGAAACATTTTACATATAATACAGAAGTATCAGGACTTATATGAGCCCATACTATGCCCACACCTTAGTTCAAATTAACAAATCCCATGCAGGGAGCACAGTTTTGGGAGCAGAGGGGAGGCTGGATTTCAGCTCCCACTCACCCCTTGGTCGCGTGCCCTTGTACGCTAAACATCCCGTATGGCTACACACAGCAACACCTGAAAAGTATTTAGATACTCTTTGTGTGAAAAGTCACAAAGACCCCTTGAAATATTTGGAAGAGCTCTTAAAAAAAAAAAAAAAAACCAACAAAACACACACATACACCTTACAAGTACAGAGAAACGACCTTAAAAACAAGTTACGTTGGATGACAGATAACCCCTGTCTTGATCTAAAATGAGTAATAGATCTCTGATAAAGATAAATCCAACTAAAGTAAATCTGGCATATTTTAATACTAGAATCTGAAAGAATAGGGACCCATAAACTTCTATGGGACTGTTTAATCAAATCCATATCTAAAACATTGTAACTGAAACAAAGGAAGAAAACATAATTAACTGATGAGGAAAGCCTAAGCTTCTCGGTCTTGTTAATTGGATTCTATCTGGGATTTCAATGCTGAGATTCCATTTCTACATCTGCCCCTCTGATGCGTGCATTCTCTTACACAGGTTTAATCCTGATGGCTTCCAAGGAATGGGGGTTAATTCCTGCTTTACACAATTCTACATGTCTTGTAAAACCTCAACACAAATAGAGCACAGTGTTTTAATTTTTACCAAAAACCTAACTAGGAAATTACCACTATTTTCCATTAGAGTTCACATCGCCCTCTGAGATAAAAATAAAACTTAGCCAACCCACTTACAACGTCACTGTGGTCACCACACAGCCCCTCGAGTATCTGTTAAATTCCTTAAGTAGCCACATTGATCAGGAATTTGCTTTCAACTCTTGAAGCTCTCTGACTAATTTTAAAATTATTTGACGGAAAATTAGACTTTCCAGAGTAAATGTGAGGCATCTGCAAATAATCTGCAGCAAATGCTTCACCTTTTCTGTTGTAACAGGCAGAAAAACACATCTATGAAACTGCATTGGCTAAAACAAAAAAGACCAAGCTAAAACATTCAAGTTTTTCACTCATAGAGGAACATTAAATAAAACATTGTGTACATTAATACCATTTTTAATCCTTACTTCCGGTATTGATATTCAAAAAACAGCAAAAAGAAAAGAAAAGAAGGAAGGAAGGAAGGAAGGAAAGAGAGAGAGGAAAGAGAAAGAAAGAAAGAAAGAAAAGAAAGAAAAGAAAGAAAGAAAGAAAGAGAAAGAAAGAAAGAAAGAAAGAAAGAAAGAAAGAAAGAAAGAAAGAAAGAAAAACACTCCTTGAAACAGTTCATAATGTGTTTTATTTTGCTTGACATCTTATCTTAGCACCCAGCTTTTAAGCCTAAGAATTATATCAGATGAATGTTGGAATTAAACTTATTTAAAAGGATACGTTTAAGGATAACCAAATTTCTTATTTGAAATATGAATTAATCTTTATGGCTGGCAGGATTTTTATATCATTACCAAAAGGGCGTTGGATCTGGTTATCTACCTATCAGTTCCTTCCCAACCTTGAGATTTAATGATTTTTATGGATTATTCAAAATGCTATTTGCTGCAGAAGTAATTTGCGTCACCACTCAAATTCAGTAATGACTGCTCAGGACCTTAGGTATAATCTACATCTACGGGGCATAGCAGAGCTAAACATGTGAGACATTAATTCGAACCTCTTGAATAAAAAACAGCAATTAACTGATCTAACAGGTTTCTCTCCGTATCACCCATTTACCTACAGTGGAAAGCTTACACACTGTTAAACAAACCCTAATTAAAGTTTTCTCAAGAAAGAGATTCAAAATAGTATATGGGTAGTCTGAATAAAGAATTATTAAGATATCTTTTAATTCCGCCTTGTGCTGTTGTAGCCACGTTATAACCATGGGGGAAACAACCTTAGGATGAAACCAACTGGGAGAGTGGTCAAGTGAAGATAAATAGGGGTCATGTATCATAGACATTGCTAAATCACTAAATTAATCACCTCTTGAGGCTTCTTATATCTGGAGTTCTTGTTTTACAAGATAATCAATTTCTTTATTTCATTTAACGACAACAATAAAAAAAAACCAAATTCAATGACTCTATTAAATTGAGTATTTCCTTCTGTAAATGTATATTTAAATACCTCCAGATTCTGAAGAGCAGCACTGTCCCACAGACTTTTCTGCTGTGATGCAAATGTTCCATAAGTCCACTGTACAGTTTGCTAGCCATCAGCGGCATGCAACTATTAAGCATTTGAAATGTGGTTCATATGACTGAGGAACTGGATTTCAAATTTCAGTTAATTTTAACTAATTTAAGTTTAAATAGCTACGAGTGACTAATGGCTATCATATAACAGAGGGACGCTCTAGAGTAAAAAGCCTCCAAGTGGTAGATCTCAGACTTCAATCGCCATGGCCACCTCGCCCACATTTCTATGGAGCATCCTTTCATTGACATTTGATTGTACTTCCTTTTCTCATGAGAATAAATTCTGCTGTAATAGCCCCCCAACACTTTACTGTCATCACGTTCCATATTTATCATTTCAACCTATCCCCTCGTCTTATTAATCTCATGAGTTCAAAGCAATAAAAAATACTTTTACTTAAGTACTTCTACCCTCAAGTTCTTGCCCTGAAACTGGTCCTATCACATAGGTTGTGGCCAAGAGTAAGTAGTGAACATTACCCACTTTAACTCTCCATATAACATGTATATGGAGATACGTATATGTATAACATGTGAAGAAAAATAACATAAACTAGGGTTTCTATGCTTCAGAGCTCAAAGATTCACCTTGATTTTTTTTGGTTCTCATACTGCCAGACTAGCTAAACAAAATTTCATTACTGTTTGATCGCTTTCGCACCATGTTGAAAGTCTTCAGCAATGTCAATTCAGATATTTCTCAATATCCTAAATATTATATCAAGTAAAGGGTCACATACAGTTATTAAATATTAAGTAGAAAATAAAAGCAATATCTGAACTTTTATATCAAACTGTAAGAGCTGATATTACAAAATGTAAAGCAAGAATACTTGGACCTCTGAGCCAATATGCTAAGCTTTATATAGGTTTCTAATGACTATATATTTAATATTAATAATTGGATATTACCTTCCAAAATAAATGAATGCTTTAAATATAACAAAATGAAAGGAAACAAAACTACTAGTAAATAAAGTTGAGAAAAATCCATCATTAAAGACCACTTATTAGAGTGGCTCACCCAGATGGTACCCAGTTGATTTTTTTAGGTGCCAATTTCCCAGATGGGGGAAAAAAAAACCATGGAGTACCTCCAGTGTATTTAAATGTATTTGGCAATATTTTCAAAAGGTAGTGAGAAAGTAAAAGAGTCCTTCTACCATCATGTTTAAGAATCATTTTCATTACATCCCTGATAAGTAACTTATTCAGGTTTTAGCATATGTAATATATGAAGAGTAAAATATAAATAGTAACGTCGAATAGACAATTTTCACAGCTGGTTGAAAAAATTAAGTATGATGTGATCATTTCAAACTATAATATTTTACATACTTGGCAAGACAAGTGTTTGTTTTAAAAATTAATAGAAAATGAAGTCCACAGGAAGTGACAATTAAGAGCTAAATATGTGGTTTGCTTCACATTAGTTATTTAGGCATACGTTTGGGGGTGTTCTTTCTCATGTTTGCCACTTTCAAAAAAATCAATAAAAGGCATGTGAAAATATCTAAATGAACACAGGGGAAATAGTGTCAGAAATCAATACTTCTCTACCAGCATGTTTAACCTGCTGAAATGAAGTGTTAATCACAGAAATAAGATACCATATTACATTTATAAACTAATGAAACTAGAAAAAGCAAAGCGCGTGACACTGTAATTAAACAGCTGGAAGACATCCAAGCCTGTGTAAGTTGATAACCCTGGTACAATCTCTGGCAGTGAAAAGGCAGGTCTGCAGTGAGTTGATATGGCCGGCTCTGTTGTTAATTGAATAAGAGGCAATCTATAAACACTACTAATTGCATATGTGAAAACCTGTGTACAAGTAGAGAAGCTGCCTGGAGAAGCACTCCAGAAAAACTACATGGATAAAGCACTCGGCAAATCTTCTGTCTTTCTCAATCCCGTGAAGTCATAGCTTAGTTTGGCCACTGCATCCTTCTGATTAACCTCTACACAGCAGACTTAATGATACATTTTTCAAAAGATCATTTTTCTTCCTAACTCGATACGAACCGCAGAACTATCAATTACCCATTTCAGAAAAGAACAAACAAGTAATCTAGAAAATTCAACCTGTGAATGGAAAGCTTTCTAAATTGTAAAAGAAGACATGGTCTTATTCCCAACAGGCAAAATGCTTTTTAGAATTGTTCCGATGCATTTTGCAGAAGTGTGGCAGCTGCTGTGAACAGCATGGAGTGTTAAGATTTGACACTTTTTTTTTTTTCTTAAGGATATAGCCATTTGGGGAGGCTCAGAAACTGTTGTCGGAATTTTACTTACCCATTTAATAAATCCTTTTAGAATGATTATTTCAACCCTGGCAAATGTAAAACATTATAAAACTATTGCTCTAGGATCTAAATCAAACTTTTTATTTTTTAAATCTGTAGAGAAGACTGGTTGGCCCAAGGGATTAGTTACGAGATATGAAATCTCTTCTAGTTTAACATTCAAATCCAAATAAGGCTAGTAGAGAGCAAAGGTCATTGTCATTCTAAAGGTGTCTAGCAGCTTCCATGAAATGAACTGATAGACTAAATCAACTCCCTATTGGATATACTATCACATTATGAAACTCAGAACTACCAATCAGAGTACTGCACAGTATTCAGAAGCACAAGTTTGGAGCCAGACCAACTTACACTCAGATTATGGCCCCAAAGCTAACTAGCTATGGGCAAGAAGCTTAACGTTGCAGCCTCAGTTTCTTCAACTATACAGTGGGACTTATAAAACAAACCTAGTAAGGTTGTTATAAGTAATCAATGAGATAATATAGGCAATATGTTTAGCACAAAAAGTATTCGGTCATGGTAGAGTGTTTAAAAATAAAGCATACAAATATAAATATTAAAATACCTTTATTGACAGCACATAATCAAATGACTGAATAGTGCCTGAAGCTGAGTTTCTCTCTCACATTTCATCACTACAAAAGAGAACATTAGGTTTCACCAAAATTTCTTGGGAAAAAATACAAATTTGAATGGGGAGATCCCCACCTACAACATGGGCACAGCGGCCTTCTGGAACCTACACCTGCTTCCAGCACATCCAGCTTCTCAGCAGTATAAGTAGTTAGATTTCTCATCCTCACTGCATTTGAACTTTAAGATTTTAGAAACTGTCAACATAGAGCTCTCTGTTCTTGAATTAATTCGATATCTTGCTCCAACAATCTAAGCTTCCTGATGTTAAGGCCCAGATACAAGCCTGCTTTAACAACTATTATACCCAGGTAAATATGAAATGAAGCAGGATTCACTAGCAACAATAAATACTTTAAAATACAATCATATCCAGATGTTTAAGCTCCTCCTAGATTGCAATAGGGAAAAAAAAGTATCAAGCTAAAATTGCACCACAGTTTCAGTATTTAAATATGAATGCTAAACAAAGCATGACTATTTCCCAAATAACTGTGTCTGAGTGTGTATGTGTGTGAGCATAAACATTAGCCACATGGATTTCAATTATTTGTATTTAATACAGTTACACTATTACTATAGATATCCAAAGCGATTCTATTCAGAGTAAAACTATATCCATTACTTTGGATTAGAAGCAGCTAAGACTATACAATAAGGATTAATCAATTAAACTAGGAGAGTGGCCTGAATTATTTTTTAAAGCAGTTTGTTTTCCTTGTAAATATGTGATCACATGATGAAAAAAACCTTTAAGAAAGAAGGATTCATAGATGCTAATTAATCTACACTAAATCCAAACTAAAACAGTGTCTTTGTATACCCTTCACTGAAGCCAATACTGTACGAAGATTCCTGATTTAATAGGTAAAGATTATTTTAAAAAATCTTAATCTTACCTATTTTAATATGGAAAGATTTTCAAACTGCTACCAGTATCAAAAACCCTGAAAGTGTCTACAACAAATCATTTAAGTTCAAAACAGTCATGAGTAGCATACCAGTTAGACAACAATTTTGTTGCTAAATATAAATAAAGAATCCTTACTCTCAAGGAGCTCCAAATGACAATACATCTTAGACTATTATCTATAATATAATGTTGTGATATATAAGCAGTATAGCCAACATCCCATGGAAATAAAAACGATAAGTAGTTTCTGAAGTATAAATATTTTGCCAAGATGAGAAGCTGGGGGGAAAAGGCATCCCAGAGCAAGGCTTCAACCTAAACAAGGCATGGAGGTTTAAAAGTGCATGACCTGCCTTGGAAATGATAAGTAATACAATACGATTAGACCACAGAATGCAGGAAGGGGAGTAGTTGAATATAAATGTGCAAATACAAGCTATGAAAAGCCTTATATTCTATGGGAGAGAGTTTAGAATGTTTCCTAAAGTCGATGAGGAAACGTCTAAGGGATATTTTTGTTCAGGGAAGGGATGATCAGAGCTGTGCTTCGGAAAGCAAGTTCTGATGGAAGGATGGGACCAGGTGGGGATGGAGACCTGAGCTGTGCAAAGAGAAAGAACCACCAAAGATAAGCATGCCATTTCCTGCCTGGGTGACTTGATGGATGGTAGACGATTAACTGAGATAAGAAATACAGAAGTGGCATGTTGGGGAACTTCTAGGGATAGCCTGGATGGAAAAAAAAACCCACTATGTAAGTTATGTGGAGAAAATGCTACAACATCTAAGTTAAAATGCCTTGGTAAGAATAAGAAAGAAGTAAACTGTGGCTTTTTCCATTAAAACAAGCATACGTATCCTTCTTGGCTAAATCTACCAGTCAAAGCTCTACATGTAGTAACAGACCATTAAGCATCTTAGAATATATAGCTCCAGACTTCTGTTTCTTTGCTTAATTATTTCCTATGGATATCTTGTATCTGTAAACCAGACCTTCCCAAGCTGTAGAAATTAAACAGTGATATAAACATTTCATCCTGTTCCGGAAGTGGATGAGTGTGGTACTCTGATCTTGCCATTAGAAATCATCGGAAAAGAACTGCATGAGTTTCACGTGCATGTGGAAAGCAGAGGAGAAAAGGCAATTTTTTTCCACCGTGTTAGAGTTTGGCCCTCATAAAACTTCTAAAGGTGGTGGCAGCAAGTAATAGTTACAATAGACCACATGTGAAAATGAGTCAGACTGGAGACAGGGCAGTTACCCAGTGAGCGCTGGAAGGATTTGAGAGATACGAAAGAGGAGGGCAAACTTAAAGGAATGCTTCAGTTACCTTCAACATCAGAACTCAGGTAATTACGCACTTCATTCAAAATGAAGTTGATATCTTCTTCTGAAGGAATGGGATGGTGTGTAATATCAGTTGGGGTATCAGTAGTGCCAGCGATAGTCATCTTTTGCCAGGGTAAGAAGAAAATAACTCGCCCATCACTGGTCGCTGGGTCAAGAAGTCCCATGCTTTCTGGGCTGAGGTAAAAAGAAGGGTTATTCATTTCTGAAATTAGCAGAAGTTTAATATCAACCTGCATTCTAAAAGCTATTTTATGCACTAATTGTCAAACAAGCAAACAAGAAAGATATGAGCTAGTACTTTTACCTCCCCTCCCCTAATCTAGAAATTCCTTAAAGAAAAAAAAATGAGAGTAACAAAAAGGAATGGAGCAAATGCGATAATCATAATAATATTGCACAGTAGAACTACCCCTCCAATCTCAACAATGCAAGGGTAATTAAGAAGGTGGACTTCAACTTCCAATTGTTTTGGTTTTCATGGTCCTTAGACGACTCACAATCAATAATGGCAGCGAGATAAATGCCTACAATTTCTTTTATAATGGTCAATTAAGGATAGCTCTTCGACCTTTTTTCAAGTCTATGAAAAGTATTTTCCTGAGACTGACATTTGACACATCTTTCAGTAGAAGGTCTCAGAAGTACCCAAGACAGTGAAGAGCCTAACTTTCCAGAAACTAAAATGTAATCAAAAAGTTTTTTACTCCTTTGTGCCTAGATGAACTTGTGCCACTTCACCAAATATGAGATTTCTTACTTTATTTCAAGGTTACAGAGATCTCAAGAAGTGCATCCAGAAGAAAAGGGTTCAGTTTTCTACTACTACCTAAATAACAATGTCCTAGGAAAAGGTCAAAAGGGAGAGAACACCTTAGCAATGAAAATCTTTTAAACAGACAGAAGACACTAGTGGACTATGCTATTAAATCAAGGTTCTAGACTACCTCTTCCGACAGATTACATAAAATCTTCTAAAATATTAGTCAAGAATTTTCACTGACACATATTGAATATTCTAAAACCAAATTATAAAACACATTTGAAAGAATAGGCAGCTGTAAATAAACATTAACAAAACCCATCAGATTTTGTTTTTAAATCCCCGGAAACTGTTGTTTTAATGCATTCATTAGCCATTCAAAGAAATTTAGAGATATTGTTAAAAGGATGAGGGGAATCTGAAAGTGTTCTTATCTTTTCTTTTAATTTAGGGGCTTCAAGTGTTTTTGGTTACGTGGATAAATTTGAAAGTGTTATATTTAAATGGAACACTACAGACTTTCAGATAGTTGTTTCAACATGACTGGATTCTCATATCAAGCCAGTGTAAAATGTATTTTCTAAAACATTTTTAGCTTCTGTTAATACAATTTCTTAAGTTGGAAATAATTCTATTTGGTTTCAACAAAATTCAAGAAATCCCTCTTACACACAAATTTAAAAGGGTGTATCAGTCAACTTTTTATGTTTATCATCATTCCTTTAAAAATTTCTTTAAAAAAAGATTTATTCAAATGTATAAGAATGAGAGGCTCACAACTATTTAAAAGCAAATCAAAAATAACTTTTTAGGCTGCGCATGGTGGCTCACGCCTGTAATCCTAGCACTTTGGAAGGCCGAGGTGGGAGGCCAGGAATTCGAGACCAGTCAGAGCAACATAGCGAGACCCCATCTCTACAAAAAATTAAAAAATAATAATAATAATAATTTTTTAAATTTCAGAATATTATGGGGGTATACACGTTTTGGCTACATAATTTGCTTTTGTACAGTTTAAGTCAAAGTTATAAGTGTGCCCTTCACCCAGATAGCGTGTATTGTACTGTTAGGTGTGAATTTACCCATCCCCTACTCCCCACTCCCACCTACTTGATTTCCATTGTATTTTACTTCCATATATGCACAGAAGTGTCGATCAACTAGTCCCAATTTAGTATTGGGTGCATGTGGCGTTTGTTTTTCCATTCTTGCAATACTTCAATTAGAAGAATGGTCTCTAGTTCCATCCAGGTTGTTACAAAACATATTAGATCACCATTTTTTATGGCTGAGTAGTACTCCATGGTATACATATACCATATTTTATTAATCCACTCATGGATTGATGAGCACTTGGGTTGTTTCCATATCTTCGCAATTATGAATTGTACTGCTATAAACATATGAGTCCATGTGTCTTTTTTATAAAGTGTCTTTTTTTCCCTTGGGTAAATACCTAGTAGTGGGATTGCTGGATCAAATGATAGGAATACTTTTAGTTCTTTGAGGTATCTCCATACTACTTTCCATAAAGGTTGTGTTAGTATGTAGTTCCACCAACAGTGTATAAATGTTCCTTTCTCTCCGCTTCCATGCCAGCATCTGTTGTTTTGGGACTTTTTGATAAAAGCCATTCTCAGTGGAGATAAGTGACATCTCATTGTGGTTTTTCATTTGCATTTCCCTGATGATTAAAGATGTGGAGCATTTTTCATGTGTTTATTGGCCATTAGTCTATCTTCATTTGAAAAGTTTCTGTTCCTGTCTTTTGCCCACTTTTTAATGGTGTTGTTTAATTTTTTCTTGCTGATTTGCTTGAGTTCTTTGTAGATTCTGATTATCAGCCCCTTATCAATGTATAGCATGCAAATATTTTCTCTTATTCTGTAGATTGTCTATTTGCTGTATTGATTGTGTCCTTGGCTGTGCAGAAACTTTTTAATTTGATCAGATCTCATTTATTTATTTTTGTTGTCGCTGTGATTGCTTTTGGGGTCTTCTTCATAAATTCTTTCCTTAGGCCATCATCTACAAGAGTTTTTCCAACATTTTCTTCTAGAATTCTTATAGCTTCATGCCTTAGGGTTTAGAGACACAGCTTGTCTGACCGCGCTGGCAGAAGAGTAGAGGGTTGGACTGAGGAGAGTGGGGAACAATTGCTCAGATATGGACTATGGAGAGAGACATCAGAGGAGTCCGGGGACCCCATCAAGAGGAGCTGCAAAGCTGAGACAGAGGAGGATAGAGAAGAGAGATCGGCAGTGCAGACAAAATCCAGGGATTAATAATAACAATTTTTTTAAAAAAAGAAATCTACCATCAGTTTAGCTAATGCAGCTCCTTTATTTAAATCACAAGGTATACTAGTCTAACTCTGTAAGGAACCCTTGGCCCCATGAAATGCCTGTTATGTGCACACAGCCTCTGCAGAAAGAAATCACTATTCGCAGCCTACCTGAGAGACACAGGAGACAATGGGCTAAAGTTCTTCTACTTAGCAAATCCAGAAAGCACCACAGAAGTGTGTCAACCATTTAGACCTTCAGCTAAGAGTCTCACCTTCACTCAGGGTTACTTAAAGGAAATAATTTCACTTTCACTCTAATATACTGAAAACTACAAGTATCGAGCATTTTTGGTCTCTAGATATGACATTTTTTTTCTTTGCCTCATAAAACCCTCTAAACATCTTAAAAGAACTAGCTAATCACATGTTTTTGTAAGCACCTTTTTTGATCTTGGGCTGATAATGCCCTTAGGTTAAATCAGTCCCTTTGCGATTGGAGATTAACTGATTCAGAGTTCAAGCACTCAATTTGATAAACAGTACTATATTGAAACAAAAGGATAAATTCCAGATTCCAACACTTGTGGAAAAAGTTATATGCTGATAAATTTTATATATGACCATCCCATCATACAGATACGATATGATGTGCCTAAAATAGTAAACCCGATAAATATAAGCATAAAATTATAGTATTCAGCAACCTAGATAGGAAATGCTGTTAGAAAAGCACAACTACTGAATCCTTTAAAAACTTTCCATGCAATAAAGCAGTTTAAAAGGTGAAGGTGATGGTTACCAACACACACATAACTGGACCCTGTAGAGAATCAACTGCTTAAGTGAAGACATATGTCTCAAATATAAAATTAACAAGCACAGAGGGAAGACAAAGCTATTAATGAATGGTATAAAAATTTAAGAATCCACTTGGAAATATCTTTCATCAGTTCTAAATTACCTAACTCATACTCTTCCTTAGTGTAAGGTTTGTTTTCTTATGAAGGATTAATTCTGCAAGGTCACACTAAAGTTTGAGAATGGATATCTACCATGGCTTTAGTATATACAATGCAGCAAGGAATAGGTCTTTTTCCAATATGTGTGATTCATTTGACATCAGGAGGAAAAGCTTGCTGCTAATTTATGTGTGTTTCTAGGATTAAATGTAATGAACATTTTTCTCATGCAGACCATTGCTTTCCTGAAGTGCCCTTAGTTAAACTGAAATCAATTTATTGTTAACTACTTAGCAATCAGTGGTAGAGCTAACAGTATGTACACACATTATAGGGGGAAAAAATTGACCTCTTGCCAGTAGTAAAAAGCATCAGTAAGCTGAAAGGAGATTATTTTCACATATTTCAGCCATTTGGTATATTATTGCTACTTCTTGGAAGAGCCTTCAGCCACAACTTGGATGGAAATCCAGATTTGCTCTTTATATTAACTACAGAGTGGCTTTAAAAAATAATTTCTCTGTGTTTTCTGAAATTTCCTTCTCCCCTTCTCCCCCAAAAAGCTGCTATCATGGTGTCAGATAACTTCCCATGTGGAATGTTAGTTAGGGTCATAACAAAATTAACAAATGCCATAAGATACTTCTGAGAACAGCCCAACAAGATCAGCACACACATGGCTCTTTACTCTTCACTTACTAGCCTACACTCAATAAATCAATGGTTACTGAACTCAGCTGAATTTCCAAAGTGATCATTTTCTAACTGAAATGCTTGGTCTTTAGTTATCATCAGCCAGTTGTATCATCAGCCCCAGAAAGTCCAGACCAGCTCTGGTTCATCCCTGAAGACCAAGTCAAAACCCTTAAGTTACCACTGCTAAGTGTGATTGACTGATGATACCAAAGAGTCATTTCAGTCTGAGATCTCCTGACATTACTCACCAGAGATATAGTTGCCTCAAGGTCAGTGCTGAAAGAGGGGATAAACCCTTAATCCGCACCACAATCTAAAGACAAGGGGCTCAGAGTCTGAATGGGAACTAGGATGCAGACCATTCCCCTCCAACAGGATGTGTAGTGGTTACAGTACATGGTGCTAAAAATGGGGACATCAATTTCTCATCAAAATAGAATGAGATCATTTATTGCACCTAAGGCTGAGACAGACCCAGCTGTGACTAACACATTCATGATTTATGTGGAGGGGACCTGAAGCTAATGCCAAATTTTCAGAATTAAGAAAGGCATTCTGTTTTTAAAATATTGTATCAAGGTGATATATATGTATATTTCTTATAAGACACCGATCAACTCTGTTATTAAGTGTACAAAGCATAGTACAGAACAATATATAAAGCATGACCACTTTCATGCAAAATTTTCAACAGGGTGCAAGTAAAAACATAAAATTTATGGAAGGATTTGGAAGAAAGGGTTATCGATTACCAGAGCAGAGCTGGGGTGGGGGATGGAGGGAGGAAGGAGAGGGAGGCTTTCAGTCATTTCTATCTTTCTATGTTCTATAGTGATTGAAATTTCTAGTCATGTACTTACATGATTTTTATTTATCTATTTTTGTCTACTAGGGTTATCTGGGCAGTAAATTGAAGAATCGTGATTTATTTTCATATTTGAAATTCTCTATATTAAAAAAATCTCATAAATGTTATATTAAAAAATAGAAATAAAGCAGCAATCTCTATCTGGGCAAGTTAACACAAAATACTGGTGAGATTCATCCAAAAAATATTTACTGAGCACTATTAAGTGCCGTACTATGTGCCGGTACTATAGCAGTCAATAAAAGAGATTAAAAAAAGCAAAGGGACATTGTCAAACTTTATACAAGTTAGGTACTATCATGAGATAAGGAATCAGAAGCTGAAAGAAGTAGGTTACTCAAGGTCATACCATTAGCAAGAAAAAAGGTGGTGAACAAACCCAGGAAGTCTTATACCAAGGTATCACCTATCATTTTAACTTACTCTCCCTACTGTCTCCTTGTCTATGCACTCGGAAAGAGCAGAATGTTTTCCCAATTTAATGATGGGAAAACTAAGGTTCACAAAATGACTTTGTCCTAAAGGATGTAATTATTAAGGGACAGAACTGACATAAGGCCTCTAAGGAATAATGTGTCATCTGACATCATGGGATGATAGTTAAGAAAACATAAGGCACAATACACATGAGAACATGCTCAATCTAGTAAAATCTAAACAAATGTAAGGGTTATGATGATTACATCTGTACTCTGATCTTAGGGACGTTAAAAACCAACCAAACAAAAAAACTTATAAACTAGCTGGTTTTGGATATTTTCAATCTAACACAAAATTAGTGTATACAAATGTGTCTGGAACTATTAAAAACTTCTCAAGAAACATAGGGAACACATATAATTTACTTCTCTCTGTTTTATTTCAACTAAACTTCTGGCTAACAGTTTTTAAATCTCAATTAGATATTACTTGCATAAATTTCTTTTTTTTTCTTTATTTTTATTTTTTTTTTATTTCAGGAAATTATGGGGGTACAAACATATTGGTTACATGTCATGACTTTGCCAAATCCCAACCATGATTTGAGACATGCCCTTTCCCCCACTTTGGTGTCTCCAGTTCAAAGTAAAAATCCAAAGACTGCCTACCTATCTCACGTAGGTATCCAGAAAATGAGAAGGAAACCTTGGACACTGGTGGATAAGAAATTATCTCTAACATTTTTCTGAGTAAAACTGTATTTGGTACAAATTGGGTGCATCTTGGACTCTTCAGGAAGATTTAGTCATTGGAGAACCAATAATTAATAAGGCAGCATCATCTATAAGGTAGCAGAAGAGCATTCTAGGAGAATACAGATAATAAAATATCACAGTTTCTACACATCTGTTTTATCAAATATTAAAAGCCTTATATGTCCTATATGGAAAATTATTAAAATAAGGAAGGAAAAAATTCTCATCCATAATCATACTACCTAGAGATAATCACCATTAATATTTAATATATTTCCTTTCTTTTTTTTCCTATATATATTGTTTAGATCCTACCGAACATAAAATCTCAAGTCCTATGTTCTAAACTAACATGGTATCATTAGTATTTTCCAAGGACATTAAAGTTATTTATAATTCTTACTGACTGCATAATATTCTCTTGTGTGGTTCTGACATAATTTATTTATCTATTCCCCTAAGGTGAGGAAATGAAGTGGTTTCTAATCTTTCTCAACTACAAATAATGTCATAATGAATATTGTTGCACATTAATCACTATTTCATACAGAACTACTAGTTTGTCTACTAGATTTACCACATATGGAAATAAAAACAGTGCATATATTCTGTACTCTTAGCATGGCCATATGGATTTTTTCCACAGATGTCTTGAAATGTACATCAGGAATAATTATTAATTTTTTAGCTAGAACTACATAAATGTTTCTTTTTTTGATTTATGAAGAACTGCAAACATATATAAAAATAGAGAGTTTAATGAACCCACATGTACCCTCACCTAGTTTAAATGATTTTCAATTAATAGCTATTCTTATTTCATCTCTACCCCTACCCATTTCTTCATCCCCAATTATCTTTGTTAATTTGCTAGGTTAGAAATTATATATGATTTTTACTTGCTATAACATTTCTTAAAACATATTTCAAAAGTTGTAAATCCAAGAATAACTGAGTGGTCAACATTTTTAGATTCTTAGTAAGCAACTTTGAATATTTACAAAATGAATTTTTAATTTTTTTTTTTACATACAGGGTTCTTTCCTTGTTGCTCAGGCTAGAGTATAGTGGCATGATCATAGCTCACTGCAGCCTCAAACTCCTGGGCTCAAGTGATCCTCCTGCCTCAGCCTCCCAAATAGCCAGGACTACAGGTGCACAGCACCAGGCCCAGCTAATTTTTCTTATTATAATATTTTCCAGAGATGGGTCTCACTATGCTGCCCAGGCTGGTCTCAAACTCCTGGCCAAAATGCTGGGATTACACATATGAGGCACTACACCTGGCTAAAATTAATTTTTTAAGGCCTTAATTAAAAGTATTAGGTTATTAAATATGAAATGTCCAATTTCCTTAAGTACCTTAAATTTGACAGTCGATCTCTCTGACATTTCACTTTGACACTTCTTGCTTTTTGGGTCTTTTTTTTTTTATTGTGAAGGTACATTCTCATTCTTTCAAAGACACATTTTGGCTTGTGATTATCTTTCAAATGCTTTTTAGAGCAATTTTTGGGAAATCATGTATAAATAAAAAATTTGTGTTATGTTCGAATGAGTTCCGTCGCGGAACCAACGCAGCACAGACAGCTTGAAATATCAACGAAGTGTTTGGGAAAGTTGTGGCTAATGAACGCACAGTACGTCGATGGCTTAAGAAGTTCTGTTCTGGTGATTTTAATCTTGAAAATAAGCCACGTGGGAGACCCGAGACCAAGGTGGATAATGATGAACTGAAAGCTGTAGTGGAAGTAAATCCATCTCACCCTACGCATGAATTAGCAGCAAGGTTTGACGTTACTATTCCAACAATACTGGACCATTTGAAACAGATGGGCAAGATAAAGAAGCTAGATAGATGGGTTCCACATGAATTAAATGAGCATCAGAAGAGAAATCATCTGGAAGCTTGCCTTTCTTTGCTGTCACAACATAAAGGCGAACCATTTCTACACCGTATTGTTATGTGTGATGAAAAATGGATTCTTTTTGACAATGACAAGAGTTAGGCACAATGGTTGGATAAAGATGAAGTGCCGAAACATAGTCCAAAACCGAATATTCATCAAAAAAAGCTAATGGTGTCTGTTTGGTGGTCCAGCGCTGGTATTATCCACTAGAGCTTCATGAAACCTAGTCAATCGGTTGCAGCGGATGAAATGATGAGGATGCTTGCAATTAAGTAGCCAATATAGGTCAAAAGAGACAGGCCAATCCTCTTGCAAGGCCACATGTCGCAAAAAAACAACCCTGTTCCAACTACAGAAGCTTGACTTGGAAACTCTCTGTCATCCACCGTATTCACCAGACCTTGCATCAACTGACTATCACTTCTTCCAGGTTTTGGACCCCTTCTTGCAAGGAAAAATATTCAATGCTCAACAAGCTGTGGAAAACACCTTGCGCAATTTCATTGCCATTCACTCTCCAGGCTTCTGCACTGCTGGCATAAACAAGCTAGCGTTAAGATGGCAAAATTGTGTCGATAGTTTAGGCGTACACTTTGGTTAACTGTAGTGCTTCTTGTTTGAGATATAATACACTACACTTTTGATTCGAAATCAGACATTGCATATTTAATGACCTAACATAATTCAAAAATACTAATTCTTATACTCTGAAGGTGACTAAACTGAACAGAGTAGACAAAGAGGCAGATCCCAAATCATTAACCCTTAGAAATAAGTATTGTCGTAAGTGGCTAAGAAATTCCCAGATTTCTAAGAAATTTTGTGTTTTGAAAGGGTTCCTTTACTTATTTCTCCTCATTTTGAACAGCAAGGTAGACCCGTCTATCATTAAGAAAGGTATGCTAGAAGAAGAAATACACATAGACGATCTCTTGTGACCCCCTTTCTTGGGCGACGACCACCGTGGAGGAAGAAGGTTTACCTGTAATAACCAGGCATCACAATATGGACGCCAGCGCTGGGCTGGCAGATAGCTGCAGCGTCCTTATCATCCATCTTGCGCACAGAGTCTGTGAAAGGTCCCGTAGCATTGATAACACATTTGGCTCTCACATCAAATTCCTTCCCTGTGAAAGAAAGCAGCATCAATCACACACCCCATTTGTTTCTCTGTTCACTGATGCTGTGGATTATTAATTCATCTATTAACTTAACCTATGGTGAAGTATACTGCATACCACACTAAGTGACACGAGCAGCCAGAGTTATTGAAGAGCCAAACAAAAGGCTCGGATCTGAGTAAATTTACCAAAAACAAGTCTGAATCGAAGAAAGAAAAGCATTCCACTTGTTTATTGTGGTTCTCAGTCCATTTTATAAGGTACCTCAAGGCACCGAACGTGAAGAAAGTGGAGTGAGTAAATAATCTGCTTTCTTCTTAAAACTTCAGTGTGTAAACAGTGTTGCTATGAGACAACATTTCACAGTGCTTTTGTTCGAGAAATGATGTAATTTTGAAGCTGCCTACATGGCCCTACGATCAGGGCAAGAATGCAAATGTAACCGAAGTTAAAGGTGATTGACTTTAATGACGTGTAAATGCACTGGCTGTGTCACCTAAATGATACTTTGAGACTTGGCACATTTATTTAATTTTATTAATAACATGTTTTTGTAAAGAAAACGGAATGCGTTCATAGCTGTGGGAATTTTGTGGGCATTTATTATTATCATTATCATTATTATAATTATAATACAAAGGGGAAAAATTGCCAAGTCCCACAAGGGAAATTTTCATGTTAAACCAGTCATTGTTGACAATAAGGAATATAATTAATACGACTCTGAAATGTGGCTTAAATGAAAGAAAAGTGACAGAAAAATTATAACTCGGTCATTATATAAGCCAGGCAAGATGCTAAGAAATACCTCCCTCCCAGAGACTTGGCGTACCTGTGAGGACATCCTTGCAGCGCGCACCGCTCACGCGCACTTTCCCTGTCTGGGGGTCCGTCTTCTTGAGCAAGCTCACCACCTCCATGTAATTGGCGGTGGCAGCCCCATACCTGGCAGCAGTCAGAGCAATGGCAAGGTTCATCCGTGCATCGTTGTGCTGTCCTGCAGCAGGGGAAGCATCAGGGGAGGGACAGGAGTCACCTCAAGCCATGGACTGGTGGTACAGAAGTGTGTCACAACAGATATGTCACATCTGTCCCTGTCACCCAGTATATACATCATGGCTGGGCAGCTCGACAGGGTGCAATTTTAAAATACGTGGTCATTCTCAGTCAGGCATCTACCTGCCACTTCAGTGAGTGCATTCTGTGTACCACAAAAATGGTGAAAAATATCCCTTTCCTACAGAGCTGACATCAATTATCTGAAAGTTAAGAAATAAGTAATTATTCTCTCAGTGTTGGAACATATGTATATGTCAGACTTCTCCTAATACAGACAAATTGTAAGCATGAAAGTGAAGCGATTCAAAACTTCAGAATATTTGACACCCCAACTGGTGTTGATGAACAATTTTTATGAGTATGTGCTCTATCTAATATTCAAAATCAAGAGCTTAATCTTCTACAGAGCATCTCTCGCTATTCTGTAAAAGGATTTTTCTTGGTTTGAATTTTGATCAGGGCTCCTTAAAATGTAACATTTTTTTTTAATCACACATAAAAGGTAAGAAATTAAGCAGGGCAAAATTTAATTACAGAACAATTCCTACCTGTATTGTTAAAGATTTATTGCTGAAAAATCCTAGTTAAAGACAACTAAGGGGGAGGAGAAGGGGGGAAAGATGATTAATCACTTTAAAATACTGGCATCACTAGAGACTTTTTCTATTTATTATTGCCAGTGGAGTTAACGCTGACCAGGAAGAATTACTCTACATTGCAGGGGCCAGGTTCTCTGTGCCCTGAATAATTAATTATCCAGGGCTAGATGTATTGAAGCAGGGTTCAAATTCCCACACATTGGGATCAGTTCTATCAAGATAATACTGATAAAGGGATGAATTTGTAATGGATATTGTTGTTGATTTATGTTGCCAGCATACCAAACGTTTAGTATAAATGGTTTATGTAAAGTTTCTTCCTTGTGATTCAGTCTGCGCAGGGCAAGCAGCAGTACACAAGTAATCTGTTCCAGCTAAAAGGGCAAAGTTATAAAGAGAGAATCAATGACTGAAGATTCTGCTGCCCCTCCCCACAAACATCTTATTCTAAAACCACTGAACTAATACAGTCGGCTAAGAACTTTCCCCCCAAATTAAATGCTCTATCAAGTGCAGAACATACATTAAACCTTAGTGTGCAAAATAAGGAGCTATTTTATCCATAAATTAATAGAATGAAAGTAGTAGAAGAAAGAAAATAACAACAGGAGTAGTTGAGGTATAAGTGGGAAGAAAGCGAAGAAATTCTATCAGTTTCAACTCAGCATGACCCTTTAGTTGCTTAAAATAATCAATAAGCAAATTTAAAGTTAAGTTTAAGAAACCAATTTTTATTAATGTAGGGCTCCTTATTTAAAACTGGAATATGGGTTACAAAGTTAAAACAGTCTAAAGAAACTAAATAAAAATTCCATTGTAGATCTTCTCCTTAAACTAAGGAGATAACACAGCACCCCTACCACACAATCTGTCTAGTAGATTTATGTATATAACAAGGAAACACCGTATCCAATAGAGGTAAATACTTGGTAGTACAAAAAACTCAAGTCATATTTATCCTCACTGAAGGTGTTAAGAAACTCTCACCCATTCGGTTTTACCTTGATTTACAGACAGGACAAATCTGTGTAATTGAACTATTTTAAATTCTAAATGAAGTCACTGTTCACAGGAAGCAGCAGAAATTCAATTTATTAAATGATAGATCCCTTTGGAAAGTGGTATACCTCTTACACAATCGTCTGATTCTAAGGTGACTTTGGAAATACAAAATTTTCCTTTTAAAACATAAAATCTCATTGGAGTAGTATAGGTATAGTTCATCAAGCTCTGTTGCTTCCATACTAAAAAAAATGTCTCTGTAATTAGCTTCTAAATCCCAATACTATTGAAGGTAAACAAGGCCAACCTCAGCTAAAAATGTGAGTCAGAAACAAGTTCCATTGGTCTTTGTTTTGCCACATCTACCTCCGGTACCCAGCAGCACCTGCGTTGACTCACATCAGGGATGCCACTTACTTACAAAGGATTCATGATATGATCCTTGTTGCCACAATTCTTACACTCCCATTAGTCCTACCATCTAGGATTGGGAAGTTATTTGCAGCTCCTTGAACATCCGTGTCATTTCCCACCTTCATGCCTTTGCCCACACTTATGCTTCTGGCTGGATACTGTTCTGGAAGTTCCGGAAAACCTCTGTTGATCTCTCATGATCTTGTTCACATAGCTCCCCAAGAAGTCTCCCCTTATCTGCATCCTTCCCAGGCAAAATTGTTCAACATTATATTTTGTACATACCTATTTTATAGTCTTTCTGATACTATAGTTATCCATGCACACATTCTATTTATAAAAATAAAAACCTTTGTCGAGTCAGGCACTGGGACAAATGCAGGGAACATAACAATGAGAAGGATACAGTATGATCTCTACCGTCGTGGAACTTACGTCCCACTGTAATTACTGTGTGATTCCTGTGCCTCAAGGAAGCTGGAAGTTTCATTTGTTCATCTTTTTTTCCCCCTCGTTAATATCAGGCACAAAATAGGTATCTAGTAAGTGTTGAGTTTAGCCAAATTCCATTCAATATGCTAAATAAACAGGTAGTGGAAGTCTTATCTCAAACTATGGAATGGAATGCTTTCCCTCTTGTTAAAAGAAATCTCAGACATCAGTAAGTAGGTGGCAAGAAATTTGAGGGGGGCAGAAATGTGTAAAATCTGAATTTAACCCCAAACTAGGCCTTTATATTTATGTTGAATAAGTGGGAAGGAAGCGGAAATAGTTCTGAATGATTCCCTCAGGACTTATTCCACAATTGCCCCTTGCTTTGCAGGGAAACGGAGGTACAGCTATTATTAGCTTCTAAAAATTGAGGAGCAAGTGATGTTACTTCCCCTGAGCCTTCGGGCTCACACCACTACCCAGCAATCCTCTTCTTGCCAGACATTCAGCTTAATCTGCTTACCTCCTTGGATGCAAGTTAAACCTCCTCCTCCTCTACCCACACTAAATTTACCCTTTACCCTGAGATACCCAGATCTCGCACTGTATGTTTCCTGGGATATAAGTCATATATTTTCATTATTCTTAACCAAATTTCCCTAGCCCTCCTTCCTGACATTTTGAAAGGTATCTCTATGCTGCCTACAATTTTAATTCTGGAGAAAAAAGTTTTTGACAACACTGCATGTCATTGGAATGTGATACAATAATCTCAAACCCCCACCCAATTGATCTGCTTATTAAGTTTAGATTTTCAAATCCGTTTCCTTAGAGCCAGGCAACATTATACTGTTTTTCACCGATCAGTGAATAGCTTTATGTTGGCACTTACACAAGGACCCAGACGGGGACTGTGAAAATCTGTTTCCTACTCTGTTCTCTTCTGCACTTGAAATCTTACATATGTGCACATACTGAGCTTACAACTCAATGAAGAGAAGCACGTAAGAGGTGGAACTATAACTGTTTTCCCTCATTTAGAAAAACAAAATGTAAAATCTACCCACCAAAAAGAATGAAGGTTGGTGGTAGTAGAGAAGATTTTATCTGAATCCTCCAGGGCTCTGGACACAAGATAGTGAGAGATATTTTACGTGAAAAACACATGATCACACATATTTTAGAATGTAACCATCTAAAATGCAGGTCTCAAATATAAATATTTTGGAGACATAGCAATATTGCTCTTGTCAGAGTCAAAGTTTGGCAACTAAGTTAACATGCAAAATAGCTGAAAAAAGAGAAATAATCATTGAATGTGTAAAGGGTATGAAGAATGAGTAAATATGGAAAAAAAAAACAGGTAACAAATTACCTGGCATTTTCCTGTTCTTTCAGTTCTAAATTTCTGTGATGCTCTGAAAATCCACATACAATCTTTCCTTTAATACCACATCCTTTTAAGTGGTCCTTTACTGTATGCAGACCTATCTATGCACAGACCTATCTATCTGATAACTAGCTACCAGTATAGAAAGTCTAATTGTTAGAAAAAATAGTTCTTAATTAAAATAACCCTTGTCCATAACCTCATCATCAACAGAAATTGTCACTGTTGAAATATTGAGAATATTTTCTTCCATCTCCCTGTGCCCTGACTTGAGTCTCATGTAATCATGTTGGCTACGTCCAGCAAGTGGGAAAAGGATGCTTAAAAGAAAGCTTTAATCTCATTTCTAACGAAATCCACACAGCATGCTTCATTGTCTCAGACTGACAGCATCACAACGACCTCTCTGGCAGCTTCCCCTTCATGGTGTGGCAAAGGTTATTCAAAGTTTAACCTACCAAACTCAAGCCGATTTAATACAACCACTAATTTCCCTTTCTGATGGGAGGAGTGCAGGCAGAGGCAGAGCGAAATAGGCGTGTACGCTCACGTGTGTGTGTATTAAATTCTGCTTTAAGTACATATGATGAGTAAAGCTAAAAAGGAAAACTCAAAATCACAACATGCTTTTCATGGCGAATCGTGACAACAATGCAACTTCCAAAAGTAAATCATTTATAAAAGTGAGTATTTGTGTGAGCTGTGGCAGGGTCCAGGAGGCACATGGGGCAGTGTACGGAGAAGGCACCTTATAAGACATGGTGGAGAATGCCTCTGGGCTTGGAATAATTGGGTTGCAACATTTGGGTGTGCCACCAACCTGACTGGGGGAATGTGAGCGATGCACTGTATTCCTCTAGGCTTCGGTGCCCCAGAAAAGGAGAGGAACTGGGTACTCCGAAATTATACAGTGCATGTAATGGCTAAGCTTTAATAGTTCCCTATCCCTTTCAAGATTTCACTTTAACCTTTTCCCTATTTCTGGTTTCTCTGACTTAGCCCCACCATATCTAAAAGAGACCAGGCATGAATAAAGTGCAAAAGACATGCTTCATGAAGAAAATCAGGAAAAAAGAAAATCATAAATCATACCCTTCTATCAGATCTAAAGTTATAATTAGATTTTGATTTGATGAGCTTTTGTGGGCTACGCAGCATCTTGCAAAAACTGCCCCAATCCTTCAGCCCTCCCTGTAGCCATGCCTTTACGAGTCTTCACAGTGTCTTTTCCCACTCTGATTCTAGACTCAGCTATGTGAAATTGTTTTGGCCAACAATGTTAGTACATGTGATAAAAACAGAGGCTCAAAAGAGTACCTGTATATTTCTGCTTGTGCCCTTGCCCTCTGCCAAGGCCATGAAACGGACATGCCCAGGCTAGCCTGCTGGTACCAGAAAGAGAATGACAGGCAAGTGGAGGTCACCCCAGTCATCCCAGCCAAGACCATCCTACATCACCTGACAGATAACCAACACCTCCACATAGGAGTGCAAGTTTGGTAGGACGAGAATTGCCCAGCCAACCCCAGACGAGAAGAGAAAAGCCACCTAGAGGACCATTCCAATGCATGCACGATAAAGCCTAATTATTTTTATGCTACTGAGATTTGTACCTATTTTTTATGAGAAATTATAACAATAGATAACTTATAATAGGCAATGCAGGCAATTTTCTACTAAAGTTAGACCCAACTTCCAAATAGGTTCTATCTCCAAAATTGTAGTCTAAGATGGTTGTTTAGAACTGGATTCATTTTCTTATAGAAACGGTATAAATGAGCCAGGTATGGTGGCTTGCGTCTATAGTCCCGGCTACTCAGGAGGCAAGAGGATCACTTGAGGTCAGGAGTTCGAGACCATCAAGACCATCCTGGGCAACACATGAGACCCCATCTCTTAAAAAAAAAAAAAAAAAAGGAAAGAACTGCTATAAATAAAAGATGATTAGTTTGTTCCACAGGAGCTATTTAGTGCATAGGATACCTGAATAAGGGAATTAATAATGATTCCAACAGCCTCAATGCCCATCACCCCTTCACACTTATCCTAAATTTCCATACTGACCATACTACCCAATCTGAAATAAGACTTTGCTCTTTCACACCTCTGGCTTTTTGCTCATGTTGTCCCTACTCCATGGCACATCTGACCCAATCAGGTACACTTTTCAACTTTTAATCATTTCTTCATGAAACCTTCCCTGACTGCTTTTGGACACAATGGCCTTCCCTTTTCTGTGTTTCCATGTCACTTTGTACACACATCTATTATACCACAAACTATTTTCTAAATACTTTTATTCAACACCCACTCCTTTATTGAGTGCTTTTAATGGCCAAGGATTGTGCCAGGGACTGGGTTTATAATGGACACACAAATAGACATAGTTACAGGTCTAGGGAACATCAGTTCTAATATTAATAATATATTCCTGAAAGAATGGAGTGCATCTTATTCAATTTTGCTTCTCGGCACCTACCACAGCATTTGCTGCCTAGCAAACATGAACGAATGCACATGACCATAGAAAATAACTGCAGTTAAGGGAGTGGTGAAAAAAGGAAATGCACTCAAGGCTTAAAGATTCCAGGTACGGTCCTCAATCCCTTGACCTCCAATCAATGACAGCCATGGTATTGATGGATCCAAGGACTACTCTCTCTCTACCTAGCAGAAAAAGGAAACAGTGTCTTCTACCCCAAAATCTTGGGTGAAAACATAAGCAAAGGGAGGAGGCCAGAGATAAAGTCAAGGCAGCAAGGATTTGATGTATGATTAAGACAGCAATTTACTGTGAGCCACGCATGGCGCTAGGCACCAGGGAGCTACCAGCAGGGAAAATAAGATTTCCTTGGTCTCTGCGTTATGGATCCCCATTCTAATCAGGAAGACAGATAAAATCAAATAAAGTAAATTAATAAGACAATTATGACGGCAATGTTGGCAATCAAGGGGAAAAAGTAGAGGGCAGAGAGAGCAAATGTCTAGGGCAGGGGCTATATTTTGGACGGGGCAGTTAGGGAAAGTGGTCAAGATAAGCAAGAAGTAGAGAAAACACATACAGAAGGCAATTAATTTCTAATAGCAAGACCACCTAAATCAGTGTTAATGTGCAGTTACATCCAAAACTTGTATGAAGCATAAAATACCAGAAACGTGACTATGGTGTTAATACAACCCCAATGTGTTAAGAAGTGCCTGCAAAGTGACTTTTTTTTCTTTCATTTATGCTTTAAAGTATTCACCTATGTGTTATGTATATTTATCAGGAAGTTGCTTAAAAATTTCCTGGACTGGTGTACATTTTTGCAGGAAATGTCTTCTAGTATAGATGGGTGAAACTCAAAATAAAAGCATAATATTTCAAGTTTATGAATTGGAGTAATTTGCTGTCACCTATCCACACTACAGTTCTCAAGAAGGGACGCTTGTTAGCACTGAGCCTGTAATCATTTTTATTATTAAATACAAAGGTACAATTAAATGCGGGCGCAGGATGTGACCTGCATCATAATTCTGCCAGGCCTTTCTCTTCACAATATCCTTTTCATTATCCTAGGCCTTTTGTTCCTTCTTGTTTCTTTTGTCTCACCCAAAGTTCTCGAACACGCTATTTACAATCTCAATAATTAGCAATCAGGGTGGATCTGTGGTCTTTGGCCCTGTGTAAACGAAACATTGTGAAGTTCCTTAACGTGACATATTTAAGTACATAAAGTTTCTATACCCTCGGGACTTTCCTTTCTTGAAAAAGTTTTAAGAGAATCTAATGAGGAGTAAGTTTTCTACTTTTCAGACACTTAGGAATCTAGCTAGGGCTGAGCAAAAATGAAACCACATTTAAACTGCAAACAACAGAACGCTTAAGTATTCATTAGCTATTTCTGTACAAAAATACAGAAGTTTACAATGAAGACCCTATACATTAGTTTATAGTGAGGACTCACTGTGCCTACTCCAGGACTATCAATTCTCTCTCTAGCACAAGCCAAAAATAGTTATTTTTCATATTTTTAAGAAAGAAAAAGGGAAAGGGAACAATTGACAAAAAGTAATTGAAATGAAGTTGGAAAGTCAGGAAGCAAGAAATCCTACAGATACTCCTTTATAGACATACAATTATGTGGCCTAAAAACCTGCGTAGGTTTGTGAAATGCACTAAATTCACTGATGAGCTGTCTTTGAATGTCTGGCTTTGAGAGCAAAGGTCTCTCTTAATTAAGAGCCAGAAGTCTAGACGGCATAGCATCTTAACCCAAGAAAACTATCCTGAGGATGCCTTAGATTAACTCCTTTTGCCAATATTTATTGAACACCTACTATGTGACAGGCACTGAGCTAAGTATCACTGTGGGAGATTAGCCCAGCTATCCCAGGACAGAGACAGAAAGCAAGTTCACAGTCTAACTTGGAGAAGTCACCAGGTCCCAAAAGTCTTTCCATTTCCTACCACACTTCCCTTCTCTTTCCTCTGTAGTTTTCCTAAAATATAACCAAACATAGTACTCCAGATATATCTTCTTTCTTTTCTCTCTTAAATTACAGGAAGATTTACAAAACTTGATTTATAGGAGTATGTGCTTAAGTTCAAGTCCCATCTCTACCAACTATGAAACCTCTTGCTAGTTGCTTCGTCTATTCTCTCAGCCATGCAAAGGGAATGAAAACGGAATTAACACAGTTATTGTGAGGAAGAAGTGAGATAAGTAATGCATGCTACAACCTAATCGTTCTCAATAAACATTAACTTTTATTATTAAAAGGAAAAAAAATTACTGGAAAGCCAAGACTACTTTATACTTTAATTACAACATATGGTTATTGCCTAAAATACTTAAAAACAACAATAAAAATGCCCTGAATATTTTTCAGTTCTAAATGGTTTTATTGCTCATCAGACTGGCAATAAATGTGTAACAACTGTTAGGCAGGGATCAAATCTGCAGGTGGCAGATACAGGCCAGCGGGGAGGTTCCCAGGGGTGGAGAAGCCAGGGAAGGGGCTGCAGGAAAACGCAGCTAACAACCCCAAGTAACAGGAACTTGAAGTTTTGAGCACACATACCTTTGTTATAAGAATGCCTGTCAATCATGTATATCAATCATCTGGTAACATCCCACACCTCCTGTAAGCCCGCCCCACTCCTACCAGGCCAATGAAAGGAAACACCTGGGAGTCCTCAACATCTTTGTTCACTCACGAATACTGACCCGTTCCTCTCTGGAACGTACTCTCGCTTTGTACGTACTCTCCCTTCTTTTCCGCAACAAAAGCTGTTTGTGTGGAATTTCTTCCTGTTTGTGGTCACTCCATCACGTTGGCCCTGCTTGTGAATTTTCCAAGCAAGGAACCAAAGAACCAGGACAACGGTCTACCGAGAACGCTGGACCTGACGCAACTACTCTACAATCTGTGTACTGTTTGCTCTTTTTGTTTCTCTTTCTCTCTCTAAAGTTTTTACCACTGAAAGACAAGAAACAAGGTATGTTTTTCTGTATGTCACAAAGAATAGAAAGACCGAAGAATGGTTTTCAATCCAGAGGAAAACAGTGTTCATATGTTTTAAAATATTAGAATTACTAACTCTTAATCCTCTCTTCATTTTCTCTTAAAAACTCGGGCACTTCTGCCAGTTTTTACAAAGGAAATCAACATGAGCTATAAATTCGGTATCCTGAAAAGTCAGAAAACCCAAATTTTAATCCCTTAAAGAATCACTAACTGGGCATATTTCTGTAGCAGATGATTGTCTGGCACTTTGGTTTCACTTCCTAGCATCTAAACCCCCTTCCGCATCTTATAAGTCTTACAGGAAGGCAGGCTACCCTCCCACAGGAGAGGAATAGAGGTCCCTGGGACACAGGCCTCTAACCTGGCTCTGCCAGTCCGACGCTCTCAACATAGACTTCGATCGAGAGCTAGTGACCTGACCCAAAGAACCTTCAATCTGGAAGTGGAGGCAATGGCAGCAGCACCATCCTGTTTCTAGGGGCAGCAGTGGCAGAGCAAGACACAATGTGCAGTGACCAGCAACGACGTCTTCAGTGCTCTGGTTCTGGGACAGGATTTTGCCTGTGGCTCTGGTTGCTGCAAATCATTTTTGGTCCCTTATTTTTCAGGCTAGGTCTTCCACCTTCCCAGCATTTCTGCCTGTTGCTCCTTGTCCTCTGAAGAAATTCCTTTTCTCCTTAAGTCAACCAGATTTGTTTTGTTTTGTTTTGTTCTGTTTTTTTGTGGGCAACCAGCAACTTGGACAAGTCCTGACCCTGTGTCTCAGTTTCCTCAACGCTTGAGCCACTGGGTAGAACGTGATGATCTCTCAGGTCCCTCCCAGCTCTACCAATTTTATAAATTGCAATCACAAAATTTCAAACCAACTGAAAACTTGAGAAGCTAATTACATAGCAAGTCAAAAGCAGCCCTTGGATGTAACAAAACCACCTTTCATAAAAGGACTGGCAAACGTGAATCATTTCACTTACACAGAACCATCCTTGGAGTTCTCCTTTCCTCATTTGTGTGTGAGTACATGCACACAACTTTTTACGAAAACGCAGGAATGGCTCAGCCTGCCCCAGGGGTGATTCTGAGTGTGAGCTACATAATAAATACATGAAACCATGTGCTAAGGACCAGCTGGGGAATTCTAACTGGAAGCTGCCTTTTGAGAACATTTATCTGTTCCATGGTTAAGTCCTGTATCTTATCAGATTTCTCTCTCTAATCACAGGAAGATTCTATACCTTATCAAATTGTTATCAAATCAGTCTGACCAGAACTCAATGTCCTGATTGTTGGAAAAGAATGTATACTGGGGCATTTACATGAAAAGCAGAGCACTGGATCTAGAGACCCAGCCTGCCGGGACTAACTCAGGTTCTCGGCACATCCCTTCCCTCATTCGTCTGTTTTCTTCATCTATAAAGTGTGGCTAACACCAACTTCTCTTACGATCTTTTAGAGCCGTTGAAATGGTAAGACTCAAGCACATGTGGAAGCATTTGTAAACTGCAAAGCGTTATAAGAATAAAACTATTTTCTTCTGCTAAATTTACTTTCCTTCTTGTTCTCTTGTAGATAAGTCTTTTATTTAGTATCCAAATCATAACATGCCTCAGTCATCAGAATAACATCTCTCAGCAACCCAGATTCAATGTTTATTGGGAAACTTTATTTGGGGCTTGAAATTCTAAAAGAAGAAGAAATAGAAAATCAGAATTTCATTCTCTTTTTAACCATAAAAGCAAAACATTCAGACTCACTACACAAAGATATCTTTAACAGATAATGTTTCAAGGTATAGTAAGAATATCCAATTGGTTCTGCAGGAACTCTGTAGTTACTAAGAAAAATCTTGATCTTAATTTGAATATTCAAATAGGTTTGCCATACAGGATATTTTTTTAACAGCAGTCTGAGTCATCTGATTTACATCAGTGTTTCACTTCTCATAGGAATAAATAAATTAAGGGCAGGAACTTGGTTCTCTCCCCCACCATCATCTCCAACAATGGCTGGCATGTAGGAAGGTGTCATAACTGTTTGTTGTCTAAAGCAATCAATTCATAATGCAACAGGCTGTGAGCTGGGCTAGTGCCAATCAATTTACCAGAGCCTGATCACCCTGAAATGAGAAAGCAGCTATTCTGATCCTTTACAGCCAAGGCCACGTGCTGAGGCAGAAGACTGAGGTGCAAATACTGTGGGAATCAGCTTAAATTCAATACTTCCTAACAGCTAGTAGAACATTTGGTCTCTCCCAGATAAAGAGACAGGAAAAGAAAGTTTATACACTATTAGTTATCAATAAAATTATTTCAAATTGCAACCACATACATCCAGTACTACAGCCATATATTTTAAGCCCACACATTTGGCAACATGTAAGCATGTAAAAGGAAACTTTCCCTCTGTGGGGGGTGGGATTGGAGGAGTAACTATAGATGTAATAATGCCCCTGTACTTGAGAAAGACAGTTCTAATATTCTAGACAGTTTGATTCAAATCTGCAGTCAGATTTGAATATGTCAGAGCTTAAAAATAAAATATTTTAATAAAGAGGCTATAGACTCATTTCTGATAAACTATTACATACATTAAAATTAAATAGTACCATAAAAACAGCTCTTTCACCAAAAAGCTTTCAATGGATGCCAAAAATTTTCCTTTCGTCTCTAAAATGTGGGAAAATGGTAACATGTATTTAACTCAATTGTTAAAAAACCCAAACCAAAAACAACTAACGATACTCTCATGCTTCTGATCATTTCCTATCATCCAAAAAACAATAAATTTCAATATTGTATAATGTCATACCAAATTAAAAATATGTGTATTAGTTTTACTTTCAACTTTTAAATACAAGGCTGGCACAATGGCTATTATGAATGTTTTCACTTTTGTTTTATAATGAAAAATAAAATGAATCAAACACTATGCTTTAGTGAGTAGAGTTTCTTGCCCATATTCCCAGAAATTCTCAAAGTCTTCCTGGTAATGCTGGTCAGTGGTTATTATTAAAGAAAGATCCTATTAGTTTCTGAGACAGTCAAGGTGCCCTCGCCCTGTTGCAATTACCGATAGCCTTCAACCTGCAGCCTCAGAGCCACACCGTGCCTGAGTCAATCCTGAGTCAATTCTGAGCACACCTGGCAGTATAAAAGGAATCGCATCCCTCCAGAAACTGTTACCTGCCCATAAACTGTTATCTGCCTTCAAGGAACCTTTAGACAAGAGAATGAATCCCTGGTGCTCACCAGGCTGCAGTCCCGCCTACCAAATACACCAAACATAAGAGCCCCCGCCCCAATATCTGGTTTGCACTCTTGAACTACTTGACCAGAACGCTGCTCTCAGCTTGCTTGGCCAAAGTTCTCACATTCTGCCTAGCCCTTCCTTCAAGGACTGGCCTCTGTCTCTCTATTTCAAGGGGTTTCCTTGTACCCTCCATAGACCCCCTTTTCCCAAAGAATCCTCCAGATACCATCACGCATTTGACTCCATGGATGAATTCACTAAGAAAACTGTTCCCCTGCTCAGACCCATGCTCAGATCCCAGCACACTGATGAGGAGTGGGATGAGTCTTAAGATTGCCAAGTCAGCTGAGACAGCTAGCCACTCCCCTGGAAGCCTGCTCAGACAGACTAGACCTTGAGCCCTCCTTCTTTGTTGGTTCACTTCTCTGCCTCTACCCACGTGTCTTGGGAGAGCTCTGCCCTCAAACATTGTTGAAGGGTGTCCACATTTTAAGGACAAGGAACCTTTTAGCAGACACAGTCAAGGTTTAGTGCAGCCACGTATAGCTATATAAGTGTGAATTTCTTACTACCTATAGAAAATATGAAAAAGAATTACTTACCTACTTTTTACCAATATCATAATTCAGGATATAAATTCAACGTAAATTTTACTTTATGAGTTTTTAATTCATCTGGTCACAAATAAAACATTTAAATGTCAAAAATGTTGAGTTCTAATTAAAAACCCAAGCCTAAAAATCAAAGACTCTAACAGACTTTAACAGTCTATTCACCTTAAGGAGAGGGCAAAATTATAACATATTACTCCATTAAAATACAACTTAAAATACAGCATATTAGTCTTCTACTTAACACACGTCTCAAAACTTCTGAGGAACACTGCACAAAGACGCTTTTGTAAAACAACCTCCCAGCACTTTGATGTGACCGTATGTTCATTAAAAGGAAGTATTACTACTTACATACATAAGGTACATAATGAATTCAGTATGTGTCTAGAGTTGGCTAATGCCATTAAAGCACATGCCAAAAGCACAGACTATAAATCAAAATGCGATTTGTCAAAGTAAGATCTTAATATGATACAGGTTAAAAATAAATAAATAAACCACTAATGTCCCGATATGGGATTGGTGAGGAGAGCTAAGACCAAACTGAGACCAGGTTGCAAATGACATGCCTTTGTTCTATCTATAGCTTTGGCTACTCCTCTCCCTCTTCCACCTGGATAAGTACAAAATTAGCATGCACCAGGCATTCTTCGTTCCCCAGAGGGTTTACATCTCTAACACTGCTTTAAAGACTGATATTCTTTCCAAAATGCTGACATAAACCAGTTGGGCAATCACAGATTTTTTAATGCCCACATTACTGAAGTTTTGAAAGATCTAGATTATTCTTAAAACAGAATGTGGAAACAACTTGACATTAGTTTATTAATTTACTTCCAAATTAAAGATTTAACAAAAGACCAGAAAGGGCAGACACTCAAATAAAGAGACAAGCCACAAAGACAACTACCAAAAAAAATATGATCTAGGCAGTAGATGCTGGAGTTGTCCAGGAAATGTAAGCAAAATATGGATCCTGCCTCATGTGTTATACCTTCCCTTTCCTACGTCTTCATCTCTCTCTCTGGCCTGGAGTTCCTTCACATCAACATAAAATCTCATCTAAGACTTTCCCATAAATCATCCAAATATGTTTCCTGGGTCCTGAGTTCTCTGTATTAAATGGTGTTTAAACTCACTGGATGCCCATTGCCTACTGAATTCAAACTAAATTCCTCAGCATGGCACACCTGGTCCTCCAGGACCCAGGCCCTTAGTGCTGCTCCAGCATTTCTACTCACCACCCTAGGCTTAAGCTCCACACAACTGCTTCCTGTGTGCCTTGTGCCTGTGCGCTTTTGGCTGCAATGTTTCCTTAAACATCCTCCTTTGCTGACTTTACCTGGCCATCCTACTCTTTCTTAAAATTCAGCGAAGTACGAAAATTCAGCTTTCTTAGATCCCCCACACCCACGTTAGGTGCATGCCTCTTACAGAAATTCTCACATGGAACCGTAACTCATCGGCTGGCTTGTCTGTATCCCCCATTAGTCAAAGAGTTTTTTGAGGAAAGGAAACATTTTATGTTATTCTGTGTATCTGCAGTGTCTATATCATCGCCTGGCTTATAGATGTCACTCATATATAATCACTGAATACATATATAAATAAATACAATTGCTGGTCATATAAAAACAACTAAGAATACTATCCTGTCTAGAAAGATATAAACCTACATAGTATTTCAACTTCATATGCAAAATGTTGCTTCCTTTACGGTCATTCCAAGCATTCCAAAACTACTACATTAAAGCCAATCTTGAAGAATAGAATATAAAACTAAACAAAAAAATCTGAGAAAGTATTGATATTCATTTTTAGAGTCTACAAAGAGGTGACAAAGACATAACATAAGCCTAGGTCTATAGTGGGTACACTTCAATTCAGAAGTATCACATATCAACATTCACTCAACTTCTTCCCAATAATCACACATCAGGTAATTCAGCAGTGTTTATGTGAAGTCCATTTTTTCCCATGTTCGGACTTTTCACAAACTTCTGGAGGGCAAATGTATCAAAACCAAGCAGGAATGATAAGATCAAAGCCTGAGGCCTTGCTGGACGGTGACACACAGGCCGGCGAAGAAGCCCTGCGATTTGGGGAGCTGCAGCTGCAGCAGCAGATGCATGAGGCTGAAATCCAAATACTACTTTCAAGGCATTCTCCAGCATTTCTCCAGAAGAACTCATCGCTCATGAGTTGATGGGGGAGAAAAAGACTGCTCAGCTTTTCATTATGTCCCTTTAACAGATAACCAAACATACATACACAGACTGCCACAGTCTAGCCAAGTGCTCCTCAGGGCTGCAGCGGTACAACATTTTCTGGACCATGCCTGTTTAGCTCTGGACACAAAACTGAAAGCAATGAGAGTGATCACAACCTACTGAACAGGAGAGACGCCCTCTATGCTCAGTGGCCACTGCTGCCTTCAGCCTAGGAAACCTCCCTTCTTGAGAAGAGTGAGGAACAATTTCAAAGTCTGGTGTAACTTAATCCACCAAGGCCAGGCCGTCACCTGCTGAGACACCTCTTTTAGCAAACAGGGACTCCTTTCAGATGCAAAGTGCAGCAGCTCTTTCTTAGGAAAACTTCTGTGACTGCTGGTTCTAATTTGTGACTCTGCCCAATACTAGACAAAACATGATTTCTATATCAAATACATGTTATAGAGGTGGAAAATAGAAAATTTATTTTTTCTCAAGCCCTTAACTACTCAATGGCCTTCTAGGTTCTTGTTAAAGCTCTGTCGGTTATGCTCACAATTTCCAACCTGACTTCATCTGGTTTCTGGGTAGTACCGCCGCTGCCAGCAGAACAATTTCAATAGAAGAGCTGCTCGGATACTAATGTCTGTAAAATTTTAAGTGCAGTATTTGTGGGAAAATGGTTAAAATGCCAGAATTCAAAGGGAATTAACAGGGTAAACATCTGAAATCTATAGCACAGAAAGTGCATGAGGAAAAAGCACCTTCTTAAAACGGAACACTGGGGGAGAAGGTGGGGAAAAAAGGAGGAAAAGTCCAATCACAGACAACCACTTGCTCATGGGAAGCCCTCAGTTATACCTAGATGCAATAAAAGCCTTGTTGAACTGAGATATGTAATCGCAAAAATCACAAAAAGGAGACGAGAAGGCAAAATTAAAATTTATGGGGTGAATTAATTCTACTCACATTTGTGGTGGGGTGGGGAGAAGAGAGGACCAAGGTTACATTAAACAGCAAATGTAGCAAATTAAAATAATTAAACTTTAGTGAGTGAGGTGTTTAATTACATCTAGGTATTTATATTACTTCAAATATTGCACTAAATTGTATGTGTATTTCATTATGTTTATGTTAACGTTGCTGCTTAGTTTTTTTAAATAGGGTCTTTTGCTACTTTAAAAATGGACATAATTGAGCAGAAAAATGTGTTTCTCTCTCGTTGCTCATACTTAAGGATCGTGACAATACCGATTTTACCCAAAAGTGTGATTAAAAAAAAAAAAAGAAATATACAAGTAGAAGATAGAGGGAAAAGATAAAAATATAGACTAATCTTTACATAATAGACATATTTCTTACAACTAGCTTGTACTATACCATATTTTTTCAAACCCTGTTAGAAGAGGCAACTATTAAAAAAGACAATTTGGGTTTATTTTATTTCCTTTTGGGAGTGAGAGTAGTGAATTTATCTGATTTGTAAATCCTGACTATATTCAGATTAATTTTTGAATGCTAATGCATTTATGCCTCCTCTTTCACCAAAATGGATTTGAGGGAGCTATTGAGGTACGGTGTTTCGCACACAGAGAATTACCAAGAGAGGGAACTGCCTGGGAGCCTCTTCTCAGTTAACCTTTCATTAGACTTCAACCTTCTTAAGGGAAAGTAAAACATGAATCACCAAATTCATTCACTATAGTACTCTTCAGGTTAAAAATTAACAAAATTCAAACTCCTGGGAAATATGAAGTTTCTGGTTTACTGACATGCTTTGGCATTACCTATTCTAAATTCATATAAAATACAAGTTATTTGATTTTGTTCTTAGTCTGGTCGCTGCTTTCATCTAACTATACTTTTATATTTTCTTCTTAAAGGCTTATTCTTCTGAAAAGATAGCAAATTATACATTAGTAATACTTTTCCAGTGACTACAAGAATATATATTTGGTTTTGGACAGAAAAGAAGCAATAGTTATATAAGTTGTGTGGGAAGTTAGTTGTGTGTGTGTATGTGTTTTTTAATGTGCAAAGCTGAGTTTTTTAAAAAAATAGGTGTTGCGTGGTTCATGCTGGCTGTGGGTGGATATAATGATCTACGGAGTATTTTACCAACATAAAGTGTGATATGAGTAAGTATTAATAGTAATAATGAAACTAGTTTGAAAATTCGCATTCTGAAATAGTAATCTATTTGGCTCCAGAATATAATCTACCAAGGTGTTAGTTATATTTTATAAGAACTATGTACCAAAGACTTTTTTTCACAGTTCTTCTATTACATTTGCAAGGCTTGGTTGTAGAATCAGTAGTTGAAACTAAAGTGTGGGGCTTTTTAATTAGGGATATTTTTATGACTGGTATTTCTTGTGAGGCTAGATGCATAATACCAGGTTGGCTTTCCTTTACATGACATAAGCGGCTATGTGTCGTCTGCAGAACTAGTCCAAAATGGATTTGATTATTATTTTTTCTCTCTTTCTTCATTTTTCTAAACATGTATCTGAGCAAAGACTTTTGATCCCCTTGAAAAACATGTTAAGAGTAGGTAGAGGAGTGAATACCTAGGGACCCTGCCAACAGATACCTGAGGCATCATATTGTATTAATGCAGTAAGTAGGAAGAAAAATTAATTCCTGAAGACCATTCCTTATACCTTCCCGAAGACCAGTCATTAAAGCCTTTTATTTCTTATTTATTTTCCCATATGACAATGTCAATTATTTTCTTCTCCCTCTGTTTCCAAATGTGACCTAAAAGATTTTATTTCTGAAGGAGAATTACTCTGACACAAACATATTGGATAGTTACTTTAAGCTTTCAAATGCAACAGTTTTAAAGACGGCTTACACTTCTTGGGCATGCGTTTTCCCAAAGCCTCAAAAACAAAAGCAAAAAGTCCCTCAAACTTTTAAATCTTAACTTTAAACTACAATTAATTAGCTTCCTCTCTAAATTTTTAAACATGCCCCATTAATGTGAAGCATATCAAAATTGTAACAAGTATATAATTTTGTGTATTAGTATTAGACAGACTCATCTATTTAAAAGACTATAATTAACATGAACAGTTAATCTGACTAAGCAGATTGGCATTGAATGAAAGCAGATGATATGAACTAGGTTTTAGCAAATTTAAACAAATCAGAGCATATTTCACATAATGATATTAATAGCATTTGAGCCTCACAGACTAATTTTAAGCTCTCTGTACAGATAAAACTAGTGGATGTGCCATTGTTTTGTGGTGTCCAAAGAAAGGAAATAAGATTCCATTTTCACCGATCAGGAGAAAAATAACTTGAAAAAGTGGTTTATTGATGGCTAAGCCTAAATATTGTGGGTATATTTTGGTCTAAGCAGTTAACACGGCTACAAAATTTAATTCTACGAAATTTGGTTCACAGATACTTTTTAAATTTATCTTTTAAAATTTTTCTATTTAAAATAGAAAGCTGTATCTACTCTATTAGGTGAAAAAAGCAAGGCACCACTATTGTCTAAGAATGATGGAAGAGCAAAAATAAGCGTACATGTAATATGTGCATACATACAATAAAAGGATATAGTAACATTCTAAAGAAAAGAAATTGACACCTTTAAGGGGAAGGAGAGAATATGGTAGAAGAAACATGGTGAGAAACTAGCCTTGTTTGAATAGTCTTTGTTTTTATTTTTGATTTTGAAACCCTATATTTTACATAATTATGAAACAAAAATCACAGTTGAAAAAATAAAACCCTAGTGATCTAAAGCAAAATGAAATTGATCTATTTGTTGTATTAAGATGGTGGCCTAACCACACTGATGGGAACTATGTCAAACAGCATAAAGACAGCAATGTATTTGTATGTCCCCACTGGCATATACCTTAAGAACAACAAAACTGAAAAAACAAACTGTTTTCAGGGGTACAGTTAAATAAAACAAAAAACAAAGGAAACAAAGGAAAGGATGGTAAATCTATCAGTTAAAAAGGAATGAATCAACTTCCATGAACCCTAACTAGGATTCTATTTTATGCATTGATTTTTTAATCATGAGCCTGTTGAAGTTACCAGAACACATAGGTGAACATGACCAGATATTTGAAACTAAGAAACTATTGTTAAACAATTTAGGTGTGGTTGTATTTAAAAGAGAATCTTTAAAGATGCAGACTAAATATTCGTGGATGTTCACAGATGAAATATTTGTTATTGGGAAGGTGTATGGGGAGTAGACGAGAGCACAGATGAAGTCTGACCATGAGTTTGTATGTGCTGAAATTGTAAGTTCATTTTATTATTCTCATTACTTTTGCATACATTTGGCTTTTCCGTAATTAAAATGTGTATACTCTGTTGAATTATTTGGCTATTTTTTAAAGTATGTGAGAGACTTAAAAACCAACGGTTTTTCAAGAAGCCATGATGTTATAATCTTAATTTTGTAAAATTTTTTTTTTTTGGCCAAAAAAAAAAATTAATACTTTCACATCCCCTTGTATCCAAAATACCAATCCAGATATTTAGCTGATTCCTCTTCCTTCCTATAAAATAGGGACTGTAATATCCCAGCATACATACAGAACTAGATAGAAGATAATTTATGAAAAAAAAAAAGATTTAGAAAACTATACTCTGCTACACAGATGTAAAACATTGTTGGTAGTAGGGACCATGTGTTTGGCAAAATATCCGGCATAGGAGTGAACTCTCTCAAAATCTACAAGCTCAGAGTTTGATCTTTAGTGCATTTGGTCCTAATGCCAGGCACAATGTTTGGCAAATAATAAAGGCTTCATAAATATTTTTTGGATGAATGAGCAAATTGAGGGAAGAGTGGACAGAGATTTTTGATACAAAGGCTTTTGCCTTTGATCCTGCTTCTTTTTAAAAAGGATCAACTGAGCAAGAGAGTGGGAGAAGCAGAGAGCTTCCTATGAGCCCACCGGAACTATCTGCTCAACTCATACACATATCCTACCATTGGTGAATTTTTAGCAGTTTTTAAGCTTTTATATACAGAGTACAAATATGGATGACCACTATCTCAGTATGCTACACCTGATGAAATCTACTTTTGTGTGCTTTTAATTTTTTTAAAAAAACTAATTATGAGAGAATGAAAACCTGGTATTTAATACATGCTAGTCAAGTGAGCAATAAACAACTGCAAAGTTTCCTGGGGGCTATTTGCTCTGTCTCATCATCAGGAAGCTAAAGCATATGCTGGATGTTAGCCTGGGTGGACACAGTGTGTCCTACTTATTCGAGGTTTCCTTTGAAGCCACAATTTTAAGTTTTGTTTCTTAGGGGTACATGTCAAACTTCATTTAGCATTAGTTGGTATCCAGATACACTGAATAGCAAAAAGGCAGCATTTGGGGGCAAAAAAAAAAAAAACAAACATGACTGCTACATGAGCAATAATGTCAGTTTCATTTATGTAACTCATAGAAAACAAGTGGAGAAATACAACAAGAAAGCTGATAGTAGGATATCAAGACAAAAACCATTCATTTCATTTAGAAGTATAAAACTGCATATAAACAAGGAGAAATATTAAAACAAATATGTTTTAAATCAATGTCTAGGAGATAGATAATTTTAGAGGAATTCTATTAAAATGTTATGCTTTTTAATTCTTAAGCTTCAAAGTTTATACTTAACTGGAGCTTGTTCATATGCACAATATTTTTTTCCTTGTTTCCTAAGAGTGACTGGCAAATTTTTCTGGAAGAATCTTCAAATTTTAAATACATAAGAGGACACTTGTGAAACTAATGCTTCACTTTGGAACATTTTTACGAGAGGTAAAAATTTAGTGGACTGTAAAGGATCCATAAAATTGACCCAAATGAAACAATTAATATTTGAATAATGTTTTAAACTTATAAAGGTATTTTACATTTATGAGTTCATTTAAATCTCAAAACAGCCTATGAGTTTGGTGTCAAAAGACCGAATTTATGGATGTGCAACTTGGGGCTCAAATCCCAGCTAAGTTGGTCAACCCAAGTCACGTATACCCATATCACTGATTATTTTAACTACACTATAATACTTTGGAAGGTAGTTTTCTAGGATGATTATGATGCTTACAATTGTGAGACAATTTCCCATGCCATTTTCAACATTATTTTTCTAAGATTCATCTGTGTTGTTCACTTTACTAACAATTCTTGTACTTTCAATGCTGTGTTTTACTCCATTATGTGAACAGACCATAAGTTATTTATTCATTTATCTCTTAATGCAGCTGTCCCCAACCTTTTTGGCAACAGGGGCCGGTTTCACAGAAGACAATTTTTCAGTTTCGGGATGATTCAAGTACATTGCATTTATTGTGCGGTCAAACCTCTCTGCTAATGATACCGTGTATTTGCAGCCTCTCCCCAGCGCCAGCATCACCACCTCAGCTCTGTCTCGGATCATCAGGCATTAGATTCTTGTAAGGAGCACGCAACCTAGATCCCTCGCATGCGCAGTTTACAGTAGGGTTCACACACCTATGAGAATCTGATGCCGCCACTGATCTGACAGGAGGTAGAGCTTATGCAGTGACGCGAGCGATGGGGAAGAGCTGTAAATACAGATGAAGCTTCGCTGGCTCACCCTCCGCTCACCTCCTGCTGTGTGGCCTGGTTCTTAACAGGCCACAGACTGGTACAGGTCATCTGCCCAGGGGTTGGGGACTGCAGTCTTAATGGACATGTGCATTATTTCCCCTTTTGAAATTATACTTAGTGCGTCAATGAACTTTTTGTACATATATTCTGGTGGACACGTGCAAGGGTTTCTCTGCAGCATATACCTAGCAAAGAAATTACTGGGTCACAAGGTACGCATATGCATGCTCAACTTTACTAGGCATGTCCAGCTATTCTCCAAAGTGTTTATATTAACTTATATAACATATCATATAATACTTTTACAGAGCTTAAAAACAAAACTAAAGATTAGTTAGAAATATATGTGTCTCTGATAAGGTTTTTTAAAAGGAAAATGGGGAACCCTAATAATAAAATACAGATAGCAGTTATTTCTAGGGAAGAGGGAAAAGAATGAAATGAGGAGTAGTCACAAATAGCCTCAATATATTGGTAATAGTCTAGGTTTTAAGGCTAGTTGTGCATTCCAGGGTTTTTGTAATTAAACTTTATAACTTACATATGTGTTATATGTATTCTTTTATATGTATCAATATTTACATAATTTTAAACCGTGGTTGTACAATAATAAAAATTTGAGAAGGGTTAGGACCCTCGGGAATTGTTGGAAAATGGAACTTTACATTTTAAAATGAATTTATTATATTTTTAAGATGAACATTTTTTAAATAAACACAAGTTTCTAATGTATTGTCCCCAATTTTGATAATTTTGAGGTTTATGGGATAATACCTCCTCTTATTCAATGTTTGGTTTGTTTGTTTGTTCTTAGCCACCTCAATCAGAGTTCACAGAAATTAGACCTTGGGAAACGAAGGAAGGGATTTGGTAATGCTTACTCTTACAGAGGAATTTTTCCTCTCCTTGAATACATCTATCTTAAAAACATTGCTAATAAATTAGCCAATTAGCAAAGAAATAAAATGATGACAAATGATGACTAACCCAGTGGCCTAAAAAAGAAAAATTAAATTGAGTATTCCAAAAGTAAAGTAAATGTCAGCATGTTACCCCAATATGTGTACAAGGGCTGTCACCATCTCGTTATATTAAGACGGCTGGATACTTTCCGGACAGCGTATTTATTTCTAAATTACATATATGTACATACTACTGTTCTTATACGTTATAGACATTTTGAACTATATACAAAAAAAGACATTTATAAGCAATTTGATTTAAAAAATGGGTTCTAAGGCAAAGTTATAATGTGTTCTTCCTACACCACAGCGGATCATCCCACGCACCTCACCAGGCTCACACACCCTACTTAGGAGATTACCAGTGCAACTTACAAGGAGAACTGTGCCAAGAAGCAAGTAGCCCAAACTTGCATAATGGCATTGCTGTTTGGTTTGTAAATCTACATTGTTCGGTTATCTATTCAACCTATTTCTATTACTCTGAAGAAATTAATGTGTCTGTCTGAGTTAAAGTAGATAACATACAATTAGTTTAACTCTGTTTACAATAGCATAAATGAGGGTTAAAGACACCATCTTTAGATTTTTACTTATGTCCCAGGAACTCAATGGAACAACAAAAACATATGACCAAAAAAAAAAAAAAAAAAAAATCACCTTTGCAGTATTGGGTAATTGATTTTTTTTAGCTTTCAAAGTAGATAAAATCAACACCTTTAAAGACTTGTCTTTAACCCAGGCTTTCTTTTATTAAAGTGTACAATTGCAGGTGCATGCCTAGAGGAGTAATAGCTCGTTCCTAACAAAAGAGTCTAGATTCCACAATATGCCTTTTGCCAGAGGCATCATTCCCCACAGCATACAGCTAACTGCATCTCCTGCTGTACCTGTAACAATTTAATTGTATAAGTCAGCCCAGTCAAGCATCTCCAGCTCATGACTGGGAGACATGAAATTCATTGTCATTATTGTCCCTGTCATTTTGGATCATTATATCCTGCTGCAGAATTTTCCTCACTTCAGTGCATTTTTACCTCCAGGAGCCAGGGATTATAGCTGAGGTTGGGGTGGGGGCAGGACCGTGAACTACATTTACCTCAGGGGAGCCAGAGATTAAATTGGCTTTGCTCTCTCACTAGCTGAATTCATCTATTTGTATGCTGTGAGTTTTAGGTTGGAATAAAAATGAATATTCTAGTGAAACCTGGGCTTTAATTCCCCTTTGAAACATGGATATAACCAACTTCTATTTACATTAGAAAGCCAATGTGATTTCTTGTAGGTTGCTATTTTCATATGTGCATAAAGAACACTTAGAGGTATCATTCGATAGGAAATAACAGACATCTCTCTCTGTCTTGACTTTCAGACAGGAAGAAGTTAAAGCTATAATTTTCTTCTCCAGTTTCATTTTATAGAGGCTTAATGGGGGTATTTAATGGTTTTAAATATTCAATGATTTTTAATTATATCTCATTTTCTGTGTACTGGATTGGATGACTAGAGTCCAACTAGAATGGCACCAAAGATCCACTTTGGGAACTGAGGATTGAAGTTGATAGAGGAAGACAAAATAAATTCCAGAGAATAACTGGCTACCCGCCAGCAGCTGGTTCACATAATCCCACAGCCCGCCAAGTTCCCCAAACATATTATGCCTTCAACACTTCCTTCTGACACGGGAGAGTTGGCCAGAGACCACACCCTCTACCTGGTAACCCCATTAGCAGTGGTCATGGCCAGAGTCCGGTGTAAAAGTCTCCACTAGGAGAAGGGAAAGGGGCTAGTAAGAAAACAGTAGGCTGTGTCTTCATCAGGAATTCAGTGACTGTACATTTTCTCTAACAGAATATAAGAAGAAAACATAACTAGAGGAAAAACCTGGTATGTCACCTCCTATCCCAACTTTCATTTCATATGGATTTTACTGAGAAATTTGACATTTACTCTGTCTGCATTAAAAAAGATGATAGTTATTCCTCCATATGTATGAGTTTGTTTTCCAACAGTTAACAATAAAATATGGCCATGGGTCATACTTATGCCCATGTATAGAATAGCCGCTATAATGACTTCATCAAAAAGAATGTAGAATTTATTTTGTTACCTTTATGGACCTTTGTTGGGGAATAGATTTTGGCTTAATCATGTGCAAGAGCCATCAGAATTTACTTAGGATGAACTGTGCTTATGAGTAATCAAGAAAAATTTTTTGACCTTTGTACATTTTGTACTTCGGAAGGAACACTTTACAGCCCTCATCTCTGTGTGGAAGAGACTTTAAAGGTCTTCTCAGCCCCTGGTCCAAGTTAACGGCAATGTTTGCTTGTCTGTCCCACTATATTTTCACACCGTCATATGTCACTTTTCACTGGTGCTGAAGTAACTGTATAACGTATTACTAATAAGGGCTTTTAGTTAGCAAAACTTCTTGTGGCATTAAAATTTCATTTGATTACTTCTGTCACTTTGTCAACAGAATCAAGATTCTCCCTAGGTGAAAGTTATAAAAATTGTGATTTCTGTTCATTTCAAAATGGTTAATTTTATGCTATGTGAATTTCACTTCAGTAAGTTATCTTTTAAGTAGAAAAAAAAAGTTATTTCAAGTAGCCTGAAGAATGCATCTTGAAATTATTTGGGTGACTGTTATTAAATTCTCATAATGATTATTTATAAAGAAAAGTAAATTTTTTCCTCTTAAGAAAGGTTTATCTTATAAATTAAAATGTTTAGAGTTGAGTTTGCAATACTGAAAAGTTCACAAGGATATTCTTTTCCTCTCTGAAATACCTTGGTAGCAGGATGATTCTGTACTATCATTGTTCTGTTCGGAGGTAAGGCATCCATTCTGTTTTCTGAGCATGCATTTACTGTATTTAATTCCTTTACCTACATGCTCCTCTCCACCTTATTTCCATGTTGATATTTAATTTCCTCATCACATCCTATTAGGTGAAACAAGAGTTCCCTTATCTATGAATACACTGTGAAACTGTTTCACATTCTTATTTTGCCTCACCCCAAGTATAACACAATTGGGCCCGTATCATTTCAGAATAAGGTCAAAAAAACAAATCATTTATTTCTAATGAATAGAACATAATTATTTTCACTCCTTTGGTTCAAGACTTAAGATTTTACAACCAATTTCCAAATAGCTCTTTAAAATTATTTTAAATAGTAATTTGTAAATTTTTCAATAATCTTCACTAAACTCATAACTTTGCAACCTATAATGATCAATTCTAGATTAAAGAATTCTTTTTCCTCTTGATTCTAATAGAATAATTATTTAATATAGGTTTCCTTTGGTTTCACCATGTAGAATCAATAAGAATCTATCGTTCTAACAATACCAAACCAATGTAAAACAGGATGCCACAAACTCAGACACGAAATCCACTAATATTTCTGCTAAGGAGATCCAGATATGTACAAGCTAATAAATAAAATTATTAGTCAGTTTCCAATACATCACATGGTATAGAACAATCAGTAAGTATTTGAGATGGTTTGTGCAGGAGGGATTTGCAGTAAGAGGCAAAGGCCACAAACATCCCCCTGTCAGGACGGGCAGGATGTTATTTACAGAATGCCTTCTTACTCCTCCTGGACCAAAAACCTCTTTACTATAATCACCCAATAAACTACAATGGATTAACATTAAGGGTCTGATGCAGAGAAAGCAAATTCACAGTTAAGGTTGTCCTTTAACATGTGGGCTCAATCTAGGGCACCAAAAAAGTAGTTAAGTGGCCCCCCTGTGGTGTTCAGATGCTGGAAGGCACTGTGAACTGTGATTTTTCCAGCTTTTAATATTTGCCTAAGACCCTTAACATTTTTCTAATATTGTTGCTCCTAAGACATTTTGTGGAGTTTGGTCCCCCTTACCCCCTCTACGCATATACTTTTTGCATTTATATATAAAAGCCTGACAGATTGCTGAATTGATTAAGAAATGTAACGCAGGAAAAAAGGGAAAAAATGTTAGGGACAGCCTTGAGGGCATCCCATAATGTGAAGTATAAATATCAAAGTCTCCTGAATAAAAAAGAAATTCTTCTTGATAAGAGTTTAGATATGTAATACTAAATATAAAAGATCACATAATGGGGGTGGAAGGCTCACTGAGATATAGGCCTGAGCCATCCTTGGCATCGCAAAATTTCTAGGACTGTGTGAACATGTGCAATTATCTGTGTCCAGCTATTTCCTTATAAATGAACATCCTTGGACTATATTCCAATCTAGAACACTCTTTAAAACTACTAGTAAAATTTCACAAATGGCTTTGCCTGTTTTGTTTTATATTGGTTTGTATCCATCACATTAAGTCTTTAGTTCTTTCAAATAAAAGAGGACAAAATTATATTGTACACATGTAAAAAAAATGAGCATTGAACACACGGCAAATGAAACTAGGTAACGTCACTGTTAGAAAACATCTAACACAATAAAATAAGGAGTAAAAACTGAAGGCTTGGTTTAACAGATGCAATGTTCATATACCTTCAGCACATAAATTATACAGTCAAGAATTGTGTCCTGTGCAAAATACAAACATGTCAATTCCAGCCCAATGGGCATTTTTCCCTAGGTTTATAACCCCTTGAAAATAGAGGTTTCATCTAGAAAATCCAACAGATCCTCAGCTGCTTTCAACATTATAATATATTCATAAGGCAGGTATTCACTAGCAAATACATAACGAATTAAATGGCATGATTATAATGACAAGAAATGGACCAAACAAACCATGAGACATAAAGTAAAAATCAAAGAAGAAAAAGAATATGTAAAACAAACAATACTGAAGGCAAAACATTATGGGGAGTTTCTCAGCCAGTGTTAGAGAAAATGCTGAGTATGTGTGTGCATGCGCATTTGTGTGTTGTATAAAGTTAACATTCAGAGGATGCAAAACTATCTCATTAAGAATATATTATAAGGATCATGAGTGAGAGTAAAGTATCTCGTAAGAATAAAGTCACATACCATCATAGTAGACAATTGCTCCTACCAGTCTGTCCTTCTGGAGCATTGGGAAATGTTCAAGGGCTCTTGATTTGCTGAGGACATAACTGCTTTTCAGGCAATTACTTCCTGCAACCAGATCATATAGCTTGATTCCTACCCAGTAGTATGGTAACTGCCACCATCTATAGCATAAATAGGGGGGAAAGGTTCTTTAGAAACAGAGCATAACATTATAGAATGTCACCTTAAATTACAAAATGCTTTTCATTTAAGAAAAACAAAGTATACCTAGAAGTGGGCTGTAAAAGAAACAGACCTGCATAACTGTTTCCTGACACCAACCTAGCTGAAGTCTGTAAGTATATGAATCAATGAGGTTTTAAATGAATCTTCTCTAAGGCAGTGATTCTCAATCAACTCAGCTGCATATTAGAATTCTCTGGGGACTTGAAATATAAAAACTGGTCCAGGCATGGCGACTCATGCCTGTAATCCCAGCATATTGGGAGGCCAAGGCAGGAGGATCACTTAAGGCCAACAGTTCAAAATCAGCCTGGCAACATAGCAAGACCCCCTCTCTACAAAAAATAGAAAAATTACTTGGGTGTGATGACATGTGCCTGTAGTCCTAGCTACTTGGGGGACTGAGACAGGAGGACCGACGAAGCCCAGGTGCTCAAGAATGCAGTGAGCTACTATCAGGCCACTGCACTCCAGCCTGGGTGACAGAGCAAGACTCTGTCTCTGAATACATACATACATACATACTGATGCCTGGGCCTCACATGTCCACAGATTGATTTAACTGGACTAGAATGGGGGCCCAGATGACTATAATGTGTACCTAAGGTTGAGAATCACTGGTTTAAGAAGTCCTAGGCCATCTGTAACAAAAGATGGACAAAATTATAAAAAATCTGTTTCTAAGTCCCCACAACACTCACGTGGCTAAAAGAGTTATATAGCCCACTTTTTTATATCACCTGTATCACAACTAAAGACAACTTCACAGAGAGCTCTAATAACATTAGGGAAACTGAGTTTTATAATTTATAATCTGACATCTCCTAACCAAACTTCAGTTTTGGTTAACTAAGATACTTAAAATGACTCAAAATGGCTTGGGTTTCAAGTTGGTACATGGTGGGTTTAGATTTTGCAGCAGGATACATTTTGGCTCTGCATTTTATACTCTGCTAAGGGCGCTCTTATGTTCCTCAGTACCAACTCAGCTGTTCATCCAGATACTCTCAGAAACTGGAGTAAGAAACTACTGATTACAAATACAGAACACAACCTCCTTTGCCTTCAAGATCTGGTCCTTAGAGATGAGTGGGTAGAGAGTAATTTATGAAAAGTCACACTTTTAAATACAACAATGGGAAATATTTGAAAGGGATTAAAGATTAAGACCAATTAAAACCACATTAAAAAATATGCATTGAGGGATTATTTTCAATAAAACTGTCATTCTATTGACCTCAGATAAGCAAACAGCACACAGGTGATATCAAAAAGCTTACTTGTAAACTGGAAGCATTATAGGCAATGGAGCTGATAAATGGGGAGCAATTTCTAGTAGGTTGGCACGCTCATGAAGGGCTTCTTTTACCATCCTATACTGAAAGGCAAAACAGAGAAAATTAGTTTGGCAGTAACAGATCATAATATTTTCAAATGGCAAATAGACACCCTGCCAACTGATTGATACACAGAAACCTTCTACCTCTGAGTGAGGACAGCTCCCTCCTAATCAAATTTCTAATAATACATCATGCTGTCAACCTCAAAGATTTTTTAGAAACCTTAACTGTATTTGCATAGGAGAAAAACATGCTGTCAGAGTTCCCAGGTGTAAGATATTTTCCTGACTTGAGTTACAAGATTATTGTAGCCATTTATCTTGCATCCTCTGTATTGTCTCCCTTTCTCAGCTCCCCATAATATTTTCTCTGTGTAAGAGATAACATATTGTTTAAATTCATGCTAAAAGTTTTCTTCTTGGCTTCACTAAACCATGCAAAGATGATACTTAACAGTTTCCCAGTATTTTACGGATTATAAAAAGCCTTTTGTCTTTACTCCTGCAGTCTTCCTTATGCCTCGCTAAAGAACCAGCACTGCTATTATAATTCTAATTTTACAAATAAGAAAACTGAGGCTCACAGATGTTAAGTAAACACAGAACACCAACGCAGAACACAAGTTAGCCGATTCCAAATCCTATGCTGTTTTCTTTGCATCCATCACGATGCCCCAGAGAAACATAAGAAAAGGGGACAGATTCAAAAGTGACTTGTCAAGGAAAAAAAGGGGGACAGATTCAAAACTTGACAATGTCAAGTCGGTGCTGCTGTGTTTTTCATGTACGAAAAGCAGATAGGGAGTTCAGCGGATTTTTTTTACCCCTCTGGGAAATGTCATCTTCCACACTGCCTTGGCAGTTTTCAAATGGTGGCAGACTGGACACAATAAAGTGTGACATAAGAAAAGCGTGACTCAGATCATCTTTTCCTGAAGAATATGTCAGTGTCAACATGAGCGTATGATCGCAGCCGCAGTCAAAGAGGACCACTTTGGCACTCCCCCTGCATTCCAGCTCAGCTCCCCTGAAACTGCTCTCCAAGTAGTAATTTGGTGGCCATTGGCAAAAACCCAATCACAATTGTTAAAAGGCAACACATCCAAAAGTGATTTTGTAAATCTGCTACTTTGACATGCCTGTGTAGAAAAAGCCCCTGATTACCCATAAACATAATACTACAAGAAAGAACTGACACACCTCTCCTGAAAGATATTCCAGCAGAACACACGAAATAGGAATTTCCAATAGGGAGAGATGTTAAAAGCCATAAAAAAAAAAAAAAACCTGATTTAATTGGGTAGAAAAAAAGCAGAGGCGCAATTTTTGTTTAACAACCAGCATACACAATTACCTGCTCAATATCCAACTTCATGATGGCCTTCTGAAGATATCTCACACCACCATGGATCAATTTAGTGCTTCTGCTGCTGGTCCCTGATGAGAAATCATTTCTTTCTACAAGGGCTGTTTTTAGTCCTGTGTAACCAGAAAACCAAATTAACTTCTTAAATTACACAATTTGTATGTAATTCATTAAAGGCACTTCTCCAGGGTAGAGACAATCACAAGAAAAATTACTCTGAACATGGATAAATTTGTATTCAAAGTGCAGTACACTGTCTATATTATAATGAAGAGATTTTAGGCTCTTCCTGGGGGAAAAGTCAAACCAGAACTGGAAGCATATTAAACTGTGAATGAATCACAACTAGAGAATATTACACTACAATTTCACGGCAGTAACATACTCCAGCACATTTAGAGGGTCAAAGAAGAGCCCGACACTCATCTTTACCTATGTAGAGTTAACTGAGTGTTGTTACGAAGCCTTTTGGAACTCAATTTCATCCCTCACTCCAAGAATCTAAACATGTTCCAGCCCCTCATCTCTGTTCTATTCTACTACATCCCCAATAAATCTAGACTAGAACTCCTTCTTTGTGCTGACTTCTATTCAGAAATGTGTCTGGGGTGGTATTATGGTAGGTATAAAATGGAAAAGATATCCAAGATATCAAAACAGAAGAAGAGAATAATCGCTGATACCGAGGAGTTTCCACTCTAATTTAAAACATTCGAAAAAATTCGAACATGACAATATTTTAGAATTACAAAGAAATACAAGCTAGTACAAATGAACACAGTGAGAGTACCCATGAATAAGGAAAATATTCTTGATAAGGTGAGGCTGAGCAAAGACAGATCAGTTCCAGAAGTCACCCCTGCCCCCCGTATTTGAAGGTTGCTATAGATCTCTTGGGGACAAACTAGTTGTGTTTTGTTTGGTTACAGAGACAACCTGCCTCTTCCAGACTGGAAATGACCAGGAGTACTACAAGTGTCACACACTAGCAGAGAGATGAAAGCGAAAACCACAAAAGACCCAAAGCAGACATCTACACCAAGTCATGAGGAAATTTTCATAGCCTGGCATCCCATCTCTCTTCTTGGGGGATGAGAGAATGTCATAGAATTCAATTACACTGAGAATATGTAAGCAGAGCAGTTTGGGCTCGCAAAGTTCATATAGGAGAACTTGTGCATGTATTCAATTCAGAGCCATTTATTACATTTAATACCAAAGGGTCGTTTTTATAACTTTTAACAGTTTAAATAACGTACCCAAATGTCATCATAAAATCAGGGCAATTCTCTGGACTCAAAAGGACAAAATATTTAGAAACTGTGGAAAGAAAAGTAGAGAACTTTAATTCAAGAGCAAAAACTGTTAATACCTTAACTAGCTTGCAAAATAACACAAAATTACAGGTATCGTAGACTCAGGTCACTTACAAGCATACATGTCAGAGAAATTTCTGTAAAATTCTCAACTATTAAAACCATAGCAATGCTTAGTAAATTTAGGACTGGATGTATTAAAAACACAGAAAAATATTAGTACTTTTTAAAAAATTGAGAGCCCAAGTGCCGATACTAGAAATGAATCAGGCACAGACCAGGCCACGGGAGGCAAGTAAACAAAGTGCAGCGAAGCTTAATGGGGACCACATGTAAAAATAGAGGAGTCACCTTACTCCAGGTTAGAAGTTAAATTCAGGACATAAACTCAGAATTGCATATAGCCAAAATTACATTTGCAAATCATAAAAATGTATGGTCTTGGTGAGCTGTATCACCTTTTCTTAGGAAGTTCAACACAGAGTTCTTCTTCCAGCACTAAAATAGACCATCTTTTCTTCAGTTGAAGATCAGATGAGGGAGTTGACTTTCAAGTGGTATTTAAGAGTCAGATTATTTAAAATAGACCTGTCTTTAAACTCCGAAATCACAGTCAAGGCATCAAGATGTCCACACCGTGAGAGGCAGGGAAATATGACTGAGAGAAGCCAAGCAGCCTCCCCTCTAGCCCACAGCTTCCTCACCTGGGCCTGCCCTAAGGTATCCTACAAGCTATGGTAGATAAACTTCCTAGACAGTCGCCGGTAATCCCAACTCCCTAGTATGTAAAACCCTGCCCTTGAGTGTGAGTGGACCTAGCGCCTTTCTTCTTTTGAGCAGAACACAGCACCAGTAATAGCATGTCACTTCTGTGATTAGGTTACAAAAGATGGGGAAGTGCTCTCTCTCTTGCTAGTGCTCTCTGGCCCTCTCGCTGGCTTGCTCAAGTGAAGCAAGCTGTCACGTGTGAGTCCAGGAAGAAAGAGAGGGCTTGTCCTCGAAGAGCTACAAGTAGAACTACCATTTGATCCAGCAATAGCACACTACTAGGCATCTACCCAAAGGAACAAAAGTCATTCTATAATAAAGACATCTGCACTTGAATGTTTATGGCAGCACAATTCACTATAGCAAGGATGTGGAAACAACCCAAGTACCCGTCACTCCATGAGTGGATTAATAAAATACGGTATATGTATACAATGGAATACTACTCAATTATAAGAAACGATGCTGATCTAGCACCTCTCATATTTTCCTGGATAGAGCTTGAGCCCATCCTCAAGAATGGAAGAATAAGCACCACATGCACTTGCCATCAAACTGGCACTGATCAACACTAAGGTGCTCACATGGTAGTAATATTCTTTGGGGGTAGAGAGGTTGGGGGTGGGTAAACTCACAACTAATGGACGCGGTGAGCGTTGTAGGGGGGGAAGGGCACGTCTCAAATCATGGTTGGGATGTGGCAAAGTCATAACATATAACCAAAACGTTTGTACCCCATAATTTCCTGAAATAAAATAAAAGAAAAAGAAAGAGAAGCCAACTGTCAGCAGGTCACAAAGAACCGAGGTGTCAGTCCAACAACCCAGGAGGAACTAAATCCTGCCAACAACCATGTGAGTTCCTGGCAAACACTGTAAGCCTGTGAGAGACTCAGAGGCAGAGGACCCAGCCAAGGCTCACCCAGATTCCCAGCCGACCAAAACTGGGGGATAATAAATGTTGCTGTTTTGAGCCACCAAATTTGGGGGATAGTTTATTGGTGACCCGATTCCCTGTGCGAAGATTAACTGCAGGCAAGACTACACCTGAGGATGGGGTCTTCAGGAAAGTCTACAGAGGAGTCTGTGTTCAAGACTGGTGGAGGGAAGGAGAAGAATCACACACGCTGGCAAAGACAAGCCTAAGGCAGAGAAGTGGCCCAGCGTATTCAGGGGCTGCTTGAAGGGGCAATGTGAAGGAGTCCCCGTGGGAAGAATGGGCAAGGCAGATCACCAAGGGCTTTTGATCCACATTGGGGCATTTGGATCCTGTCCTATGGGCCACTGTTTCTCACAAGAAAGTAATATCTAGATCTCCTCAAAAGGAAAATGCCTCTGAGAACACGGCTATTCCTGGATCAGTTTCAGGAACAAATGCTTCATTAAGGGGAAAACTAAAAAAGAAATTTGTTATCGATAACACACCAACATGAACCTGAGTACTGTACTCAGTAACAAGGCATCCATTCTGGAGAACCAGGGTTTGCTTATTAATTTTCTTTCATTATTACAAAGGAATACAATTTAATTTTTTTGCAGCAGTTCACAGGTATTGTTTTGAGAAACTATTAAGCTGCTTGTCAGGGGAACCATCAAAGTGTTTTAAACTGACACTAGGCACAGTGAATTCACGCCTGTAATCCCAGCGCTTTAGGAGGTCGAGGCAGGAGGATTGCTTGAGCCCAGGAGTTGGAGGTTACAGTGAACTATGAAGACACCATGGCACTTCAGCCTGGGCAATAGAGTGAGACTCGCTAAAAAAAAGAAAAAGAAAAAAGTATTTTAAGCTGAGAAATCAGAATACTGTTTTAGAAAGATTTCTCTGGCCACAGGGATTAGGAGTGGAGCTGGAGAAGGGCTGGCGGCAGGAGACCATCGAGGGCACCGGCGCCATATAGCACGATCAGGGCAAGGAAGTATCCAGCCTCAAGAGGCAGAAGGTGGCACTGGAGAGTGGTATGAAGAGAGGATTTCATGGGCCGTGTTGTCAGGGTGGATTTTTTTTCTTTCCCAAACTGACACAGTGTGAGGCAGGGAACTACTCTAGGAATTAGCAAGCCATCTCAAGGGGATATTTCAGGATATTTAAGTGAGAGCTAACACTTTAAAGCTCTGAAAACTGCTTTTTCCAGTATTTGGACATTTTAAAAGTTATTCACATGTACGTATGTGAGAAACTCTAGTGAATACCAACGAAAGTTAAAATAGGCCTCTCTGTCAAACCAGGCTGTTTTTCCTGTCCCATTATTTCCAGCATCTAATCATCAAGTTATCCACTAGAATTTCTGGAGAAAAATGATACTGCTCCTTCCAGAGCCAAAACTTAAAAAAATGTAGTCACTGAAGTTATGGCTAAATTGATATATTTAAACACTGTGTAACCTAAAAGTATTACTAAAAGTTTTCTGAACTACCAAAAAAGAAAAAAAAAAAGATATTCTGAAAAAAGAAAATATTTTAAAAATTTCAAATATCATTATATGCTAAATGTTCTGAATATCTCATATTTGTTGAATGAGAAAGAAAGAAAGAAGTAGAAAGGAGGAAAAAAACACAAAATTAAGACATTATTATTTGTTATAACTCCTCATAACTTACTCCTTAACTATTAATAATTAACCAAATGCAATGAAGACAATAAAATTTTAAAAAGCCTTTTGATGTTCCTGTATGGTTCTGTTATCCAATCTGTTCCTTTCTATTTTACCTCTCAAAAAATCCAAACTTCCTAACTTCAAAAAATTACTGATCTGAAATTAAGAGCTCAGTTTTCTGATATTTTAAGTATAAGGCAAGGAAGTAGGGGGGAAAAAAGAGCTGTTTTATCCTCTCAGAGAGAGTGAAAAGTATTTTTTATATTTTAGAGATGGGATCTCAGTATGTTGACGAGGCTGGCCTGGAACTCCTGAGCTCAAGAGATCCTCCTGCCTCAGTCTCCCTAGTATGCACCACGGTGCCCAACTCATATTTTTAAGTAACATTCAATGCTAACATTTCGTGCTTTTAGGTAAAATAATTAAGTGTGAAGGACATCACAACTAATGTACCCAGTATTCAACCAACTACTCATTGCTATGAATCTGAGGCGGCTGGGAAAAAGATCTTCCTTCAGGGTAGAAAGAGCGACCTCTTCACGTTGCAGGCAGGGAAGGACTGGCTTCCCTATGCATTAAAAACTAGTTCAAGATTTTCTAAGGAACACTTTTTTGTTTTCTTGGTTTTATTATTAAAATTACTTTTTATGGAAAGCAATAAGCTCTATTACTATTGAGATGAATCAGAACATTTGGGGTGGTATTATTATTATTTAATTTTTTATTTTTAATAATGATTACTTTTAGAAAGCAGTCTCAGGAATTTCATGCCAGTAATAAAATATTAACATTTGGAGTAAAATCACTCTGAAGTCTTAGGCAGAATAACAAGATTAGTTATACTAGAAGAATAAAGTCAACTTGAAACCTACCATCCACTCATCTTCATCCCATCTCTTAACACGTAATTGTATCTTCTGGGTGGAGCGACCGGCATGAACTAAACGCGGTTCTTTACAGCTTTGTCTTTTCTGACCTGAGCAAGACTGTCTAGCTACTTCCAACTAAACCAATTCATGGATCGAGACAGTTGGAAGAATATAAAGGGATAATTACAATCTAAGGGGAGAAATGGTACGACATTTAACTTTCACAACATAAAATAGAACAGAAGCATATTTTAATACCTTTTACTGATTATCTTATTATGCATGAAAACATGCTCAATATAATACATGCAGAGAAGCAAAGAGAACAAAATAAAACTCTCCTGTAATCCCACCACTCAGAGATAACCACCGTTGACATTTGGGTGTTTAAACGTTCACATTTCCTATGCATGTATATAATCACATACGTACATTTTTACAAAACTAAGATCATGTGGCATATTTTATTCAATGTTTTTCATTTAACACTTTATTGTAAACATTTCTCCATATCAATAAATATTGTTGTATAATTTTATTTTTAATGTGTGGATAGTATTAGATTAGATATTTATAATAATGTATTCAATTTTTTTTAAGAGATGAGGTCTCTGTGTCACCCAAGCTGGAGTGCAGTGGTACAATCACACCTCACTGTAGCCTCAAACTCCTGGACTCCAGCTATCCTCCTGTCTCCGGTTCTGGAGTAGCTGGGGCTAAAGGCACACACCACCACACCCAACTAATTTTTTTTTTTTTATTTAGAGACAGGGTCTCACTATGTTATCCAGACTGGCCTAGAACTTCTAACCTCAAGCCATCCTCCCACCTCAGCCTCCAGAGTCACTGGGATTACAGGTATGAGCCACTGTGCCTGGCTCAATTTCTTACTTTTGAGCATTTGGGTTATTTCCTTTTTTCTCTATCACAGATAGTACTGCAAGATTATATTTCCATTTAGACTCTCTGTATCTGTAATTATGTCATTAGAATAAAATTTCAGATATGTCATTATTAAGGTACTTTTAAATATTATAGAAAGGTGAGAGTAATTGCTACAAAATAATAATCAGAGGTACCAAGGTAGCAACACACAAATCAGAAAGCGAAAGACACATTAGCGCCATAAACACAGGTATTAAAGCCACATGCTGCATGAAGAAAAAATGATGCAGTGTAAGGAAAGGTGAGTTTATCTTTCTTCAGAAAAGCTTTGGGCACTTAATTTTGGATTTCAGCCACTGCCACGAATAAGAAAAGGAACCAACCCAAAGGCTGAACATTTTATATGAAGGATCAATTTCTCTAAAAACTAACACTCCTATAAAGCTGCAAAATAATTCTTGCTTGCTAATCCTCACTATCACGATCCGATCCTGCACTTTGGCCTGGCATCCTCCAACAATGAACGTTAGCATTTTATAAAAACTGTATAATGTCAGATTGATTATTTAATATCCATTTCTATGTTTCCATTAGAAAACAGATAAACTAGTAACAGAGATACTATGTTAAGTTAAAAGATATTATTAACATACTTTGTGTTCATTAAGTACACAGGTGATTATGAAGTCACAAAACTGTATTAAGCTATAACATTAATTGTAATAATACAGTTTCTGGGAATCAGGCAGTTGCTGTTGTTGCTTTCTCTTTTTGTTTTGCTATTATAAAAATAGCCAATGTTCAAAGGGAGGAAGAATATCCAATAATATAAAAGGGTAAAAAGAGAAAATAATGAAAATAATATACTATTGACTTTCTAGTTACAAAATCCAGAGGTAACCAATGTTAACTATTAAAACTGTCTCATGTATTTTATCAGAAACTTTCTATGCTTATGAAAGCACAAAATTCATATACTTTTTTAATTAAAAACAAATACAATGAACACTCATTCTTCACAACTTGCATTTTTAAATTTGTAACACATCTTAACAATATTCCCCATAAATACTTATATATCCACCTCTTTTCAATAACTGAATATATCCCAATTTATTGCTAGTATAAATATACTTTAAATAAAATTCTGATCAATACGGCATTGTATAAAGTTGGTAAATTTGACTGGCTTAAAAAAAATCAATATGGCATTGTAAGCTTGTCTTTGAACTCTTCCTCTTCTCTAAACACAGAGAAAACTACACACACACACACACACACACGCACGCACGCACGCACACACGGATATATATTTTTTTTTCTTTTTTTTTTTTAAGGACACGGTTGACTCAAAACTAAGATAAACACTCCATGGACCAGAAATATGCAGAAACTCAGAGCAGAGTGTTTAGGCCAAAAGCTTTTAGTCTTGGTGGGCTCAGCGTTTAGAAATAGGCAAAGGCTCTCAGTTCCTGACGGGTAAGAGGAATGCAGCTATCCATTACGAGGAAAGGTGAAGGAGCCAGTGGAACACCTGAATGCTGGCACTGAAGAAAGGCTCCACCACTTGCACAAGGAGGTTGACAACCTTCCCTTGACCACTCTCTGGGGCAGGGGACTATCTGCTGGGACATGCCAAGGAAGCAGGAAGATACACACAACCTGGACACCAACACCAGAGCCAAGGTGCCACCCGGCTCTGCAGCTGGTCTGCAAGGTCCCCAAGATGAACACAGGGCAGAAGCCTCCATCTGGTTCTAGGAAAAGTCCCTGATGGGACTTACAGGTGGCAGCCACTGTATCCATAGAGCTGAGGGTGTATCAAACTGATCTAACATGAAGCACAGAAAGGAGGGGAAAGAAGGGCAAAGCGAAAAGATGGAAGATTAAAAAACACAAAGTAAATGCACATGAAATCAAAATAAACGTAAGTGAATTAAATTTATCTATTAAAAGATGTCATCTATTAAGTATTAAAAATAAAAATAAATAAATGGAATCTAGCTACATACTGTTTAACACAGATATACCAAAACAAAAGGATATAGAAAAGGAAACAACCTGAAACAAACCTTGACTGTCTGACATTTTATAAATATTTTCCAAATTTCACATGTTTTTACTTTATTATAGGTAAATTTTAATTTTTATAAAATCAAATTTAGCAGCATTTTCCTTTATGGTTTTTTTGGGTGTAATGCTTAAAAATACCTCTCCTACTTCATTTTTTTTTTAATTCACAAATACTTTCTTCTAATAGTTTATGGTGTTTCATTTTTAAATCCTTGATTCACATAGAATATGATAAAACACATGCATACATATATACATACACACATATATATAAATGGGGGGAGTGGATACTCCAGTATCATTTGTTACATAACCAATAATGACAGTTTTGAAATGCTGCCTTTATCATATTCTAAACTTCATGTATTTATATTTATTTCTAGACTCTTACTTTTATTCCACTCATCTATTCCTTTAACTAACTATTTCAATTACAGTAGCTTTAGAATGCACTTTACTATCTGATAGGTCTCTACCTCCCTTATCAGTATTCTTTTTCAAAATTAATCTAGTAAATCTAACACAGCTTCTCAAATCCATTCCCCCAACCCTAACCAAAGGAAATCACTATATGAAAATCATGTTAAATTTCCAGATTAATTTCAAGAGGAATTTGCAATCTAGTCTCACTAGCAGTGTCCAGCAAACAGCAAACTTTAATCTGTTGCAGTTCAACCTCTTGAAATGGGATTTTTCTCTTACTCTCATGATGGAGGTGGGCAGGTACCGAAGGGTGGGGACCTGTAATCCTCAGAATGCACTATTTCCAAGGCTCTCCCTTTTATGCATTTTTTCTGCAATGCACACACCTCACCCCTTTTCTAAATCTTTATTTATGGAAAAGAGTGTTATTATTATTCTCCATTTATGCCTGAGAAACTTGAGGTTCTCTGTAAGGTTAAGATACTTGTTGAAGGTCATGGAGCTAGCATGCAATGAAGCCGAGATTTGATCTCAGTTCATTCTAATTCTGAACCGTGATCTTAATCACTATGCTGTACTGCCTTAGACTTAAAGGAAGTATAGTGGACATTCAAGAATTGTAGCCAGAGACCAATTTAAAAGTATATATACACTTTTAAAGAAGAGAACTACAATTAATGTTTTCCTCCAGCAAGAGGCAGTCTTCTTTGGAATTTGAACTGAAGCCATAGGTTAAATTTTATACATCAGATTTTAAAACAAAAATGTACTAGATGATCCCAGATACATATAGGTAAAAATCACACAAAAGAACATAAAGAGATAAAGAAAACACCTTGAAGAACCCCAAGGGAGTGAATACGTTTATCAGATTCTCCTCTGTTCCAGCTTCCTTTGGGAGCCAAGTGCCCACAACTGGGCTTCAGGGCTGTGTTTCTACCCAGGAACTGGACACAAAGGTGTTAAACAGTGAAGTAATTTCTATTGATCCTAAAGACCTGCAGGAGAACGTGAGGAGAATTGTGCATATTATGTTTATAAAATAATATTCCCAAATGAAATTTGATTCCTGAGAAAATGCAGATGATGAAAATGCAAATAAATGTTCATTATGAAGACTCCATGACTTTTTCTCTTTCCCTGCAGTCTTTGTTTATCCATTACCAAAATTGCATTTGGGCACAGTATTTTATCAAAAAGCTTGTGCAAACATTTTTATACAAGCCCTTTAACATCTAGTGGTTCCCCCAAAACTTTGAGGTCCTGAAAAATCTAATTATTACTGGTAACTTTAAAAGATCACAGTAATTTATTTTTGTCAAATGTGACTAAAGATTAATGGATACAATCAGGATAATTTGGTAAAAACATATCAAATGCAGAGAAAGCAAAATTTGTTGTTAAGTGAAGCATCAAATATAATAAAAGAGCAAATTCCATGAATGAACAGCAACAATGCACAATTCATTAACCAAATGCCCATGATTATTTCACACTTCAGAGGGCTACTGATGTGATCAGGAATTGTAGTAAAAGGATAAATATAGATTACCTTCAGCATCTCTTTATACATTTTAATTATAAACACTACCCGAGGGCTACCAGCATAATATATGAAATACAACTAAGGTCTGTCTATACCTTTTATAAATCATAATTCCATACATATGTAAAAGATACTCAATTATTTTAAGACAGGAATCAATATGCCAAGAGATATTTAAAAAGTACAACATGTTCTTAGCTGCTATTACTACAAAAATTAAACACCTGAACAATATTCAGGCTCTGGAATCTCTTACCTATTCAAAATCATCATCATCATCATCTTCATCATCACTATCACCACCCAAAAACATCTGCTAATGGCACTAGCTAATGTCCTGGTAACTACTGAATACTCTTCACCGCCCAAAGAAAAAATTTATTTGTTCAACAAATATTAATAAACAGTAAGCTCCTGGAGGTTAAGGCCACATCTTACTAGTCTTCGTATTCTCAGAACTGGTTTAGAACTTGATTCACAAACAGTATTGTTTTAAATAGTAAGAAAAAAGTTGAAAATAACCTAAAGAATTATTAAAAAGAACATCCTTACAATGAATTTTTCCATCATATTCATTAAGTAGAAATAAATGAAATGAAATTTTGCTATTAAAAAATGAATACTATATACATGTATAGATTGATTAAATATACTGTTTTTGAAAGAAACACACTGTAAAAGAGTAACTATAATATGATCTTGTCCATGTTTTTAAAAATATATAAATACAGAAAGTACACAAAAGCAAGCGTAGGTGAGACTTTTCAAATGGAAAAAAGGAATAAAAGGCACTTAGTGATTGCCTTATTATTGCACTTGCGGTCCTGCAACCCATCCTAACTCTTCCAGGGAAGTCTGGCTTTGTAATTTCCCTTACCTCTCCCTAGCAGCTCTGGGTCTATATTTAAACAATGTCCTCTTTTTTTATAGAAACTTGTCTTATTTTCTCCTTTTATCATTCATATCCAGTCCATTCTCAATTCTAGATTCCCCTCTACTGCCTATCATCTCCTCCTCCTACTCTCAGCAAGACTGGCCGGACGGACACACACAAACACACACACACACACACACACACACACACACACATCCTGCATGGATCATAAATTAACATTTTCTAGCTAAAGGACGCCCTGTTCTTTACCACATTCTCCATAAGGTAGTTATAGACCTCTTCTACAGTAACGTCCTTTACTCCCACCCATGAAGTAGAACATCTCACTGTGTCTTTGTTTGTTTAAGGATAGCTCTTCATGCTCACATAAGCTCCCTTTTTTATATCTTAGAATCTTTACCCTTTGCTTCTGTCTCTGAGAAACAAGTCTTTTACCTTCCTGCCAAAACCAGGATACATCTCTGATATCCTTTCCTTGTATTTTCACAAGACCTTGTTCCATATTTGCCTTCTATTACTTGCATATTAAACTTCTCCCCCTGCACTGTCTTTTTCCTCTGAGTCTACAGATTGTTCCTATCAAGGAAGGAAGGAAGGAAGGAAAGAGAAGAAAGAAAGAAAAGAAAGAGAAGAAAGAAAGAAAAGAAAGAAAGAAAGAAAGAAAGAAAGAAAGAAAGAAAGAAAAAAGACAAGAAAAGAAAGAAAAGAAAAGAAAAGAAAAGAAAAGAAAAGAAAAGAAAAGAAAAGAAAAAAGAGAAAGAGAAAGAGAAAGAGAAAGAAGGGGAAGGGAAGGGAAGGGAAGGGAATAGAATAGAAAAAGAAGGAAAAAAATCCCTTGGGTAGACTGCCTCCCTTCTTTATATCCTACCACACCATCAAGCTAACTCCTTTCCATTTCATTTGTCTCCAAATCTCTTCAAAGTTATGTTCCTGCTGTTCTTTCCCTATTACCCATCTATTCCTCACTACCAAACCTAATGCACTTCAGTATCTCAAAGAGGCTTATTCGATAAAGCCCACGTGCCCTCTCCTGGCATGCCAGACCCAGTCTGGTCTTTCCACTCCTCCTTCATGTTCCTATATGGACCCCTATATGGTCTCAGTGCTCTGAATTTAAACACATGCTATCTCCCACATACACCAATTCCATGCTCCTCTACCTGCACGTTCCCTCACATCGGAACACTTTCAGTAAGCAATGTTTGCCTGTTAAAATTTTCCCTGTGCCAAACAGCAGCTTTCCCACTCCCGATCATTCTACGTAGATATGATTGCTCTCACCTTTATATATCCATAATGTCTCTGAGACTTTCAAAAGGCACACATTCTCTATCACATAATCTGGTCTATGCAAACAAGCAGTATAGAACTGTGAGGACCCTAAAGGTACCAACTCCATCAATCATCGTTGTATTGTCCTATAGTACCTTGCATATTACCATGCATACAGTAGGCACTTAGTGAACATTTGCAGAATTGAAATAAAAAGAATGAGCACATATTGCAGTCCAGAGCATGAAAATAACTGGAGACACCAAAAATATTCTTTCCTGAATCCTACTGGGGAAATGATCCTCTTTGATATAGAAAATTATCACCTAGTATATTCTAATTCCTAGGAGGTTTAGTACCAAACAAGACCTCTCATTTTGTTGGGAATGTATCTCCTTTCTCACTCTCCTTTCCAGGCTTCTGAGGAAAAAGATGAATTCAAATCATCTTGAGAAAACTGTAACTGTTCTTCCCATATGCTTTAGCATATTCAAGGATAATCTGGCTCAAATTATATTCCATGGTTGGAGACAGGAAATTATATGATAATTGAGGTCAATGTAGTAACAGAAGAAATTCTTGTGCCTATATTTTGAACTTACCACTATTTACAGTTGACAAAAAGGACCTAGGCTATAATGCCTGCATGGACCAAAACCTAAGTCCTATGAAATCATAATAATCTAAGGTATTTTTTATTTGTGTGTGCTTAGATCTTATTAAATTCATTTCATTTCCTTAAGAGTAAATTCTACCAGGTATGTGAGGTAACTAAGTCTAGAGTGGCTATGGTAGTAAGTTAATTAATCTGAGAAGAATTATTTCATGTAATAAATTATTACCATTTAGCATGAAAATATAATAAATACTACACTTTATATAGAAACCAAAATAATTCAGAGTCACAACTCTTTCAGCAGTACCCAGCCCAATTTGATACATCTGAGGATACCACAAAGGATTATTTCTACAGGACAACTGGTTCTAAAAGCCTTTTACCTTCATGTTAATAACAGCAGCCAAAATATAATAGTATCCACAATTTATTAAGCTTCTCTTTTGTTGTGACAAGCACTAATCTAAGTCTCTTCATGATTAGCACATTTTAACCTCACAACAATCATTCAATGAGGGTATTTTTTTCCTCAGTTGAACGATGAGGAACTTTAGAGAAATTCACACACACACACGCACACACACACACACACACACACACACAGAGGTAAAGAAGCTGAGCCAGGATATGTACCCAGATTTCCCTGACTCCAAAATCTACTGTAATACTCACAGCAAAAGAAACAGATTATTTTATTCAATATATCATATGTAAGAGCATTATTGCTCCATTGTAAAATTTTTCTTTATATGTCATGTTTCCATTTTTAAGGAATTTCTCATCTTATCTTTCTTAAAGCTGACCAATAATAGCAGACAGGGAGACCAAGACATAACTATAGGCTAGCAGCAGTCTTTTCTGCTATTTAGTCACATGGACTGGAGTTTGGGAAACTCCAGTCCATATTTCCCTGGAAGAGATGACTTTAAGAGACATAGGAACAAAAAGAATTATTTTAATAGATTATTTCATTTTAAGAAATCTTTTCTACCCTTGACTGACATAAATGTCATTTGGGGGTATATTTACTTTACTATGTATTAGAAAAAATTAACCAGAACATCATCAAATCAATGAATTTGCAGGAATATAAAGTTTTCTTTTTAAACAAATTCACTGAAGTAAAAACAAATTATATTTAATTTTAAAATCATGCAAGTGCCTGTATTTTAAAAATTGCAAAGATGCTTCATGAGGAGTGGAAAATTAGAGAACACTAACAGAACGTGACTTCACTAGCATAGAGTGCATACTGTGTATTTGTTTATATTGGGGAGGGAAGATGAAACCTTTATCTGTGTTGCATTAATCCACATCAGGACTTACCTCTGGTGACCGCATCCAGTGCACAACCACTTCCTGTTGCTCCTCCTCCAATAACAAGGATATCAAATTCAGACGTGTTTTGCAAAGTCAGTAGCTGAGCTTCTCTGGAAGGAGGCTCCCTGTTAACAGGTTCTGAAATGTACTCTGCTGCTTCAACGTAGGCCAGGTTCACCTGATATTAAAAGAAAAAATCATTTTCAGTTGTTCATCTGAAATGTCAATTTAATAAATTCTACAATATACTAAAAGAATAGATTTGTAATGGATATACTGAATACCAGAGCAAGACTATATAGTCCATAGCCCACATGGAGCTAAAGGACCAACTGCCTTTGGGGGAAAAAATTCCTTAAAATTCCAGGTGCATTTCTTTTCATGAATCACAGCTATTTAGCCACAGAACACCTGGTTTCAGATTCAATATCTCAACTGCTTGTTTTTGTTTCATATACAGCTAAGTTCAATTATTTCCAAAACTATACAGCAATTCCCAGATACTTTATCTAAGACAATTAATAGGGAAACATAAGCAAATGTTTTACCCAGTGGCAGCAATTCATTCAGATAACATTTTGAAGTGCTGAAGGAGGAGGAAAAAGCACTTTATGTTTTTTTGCAATTTCTTAAAAGTATATGTTCTTCATTCCTTAACTCTTCTGACAAAAATATATTCTGGAGTTTGGGGACTATAGATTTAAACTGGCACAATTAAAAAGAATCTGTTCAACCAGAAGTTATTATCTAGTTTAAATAATCAGCTATGTCCAATGAGAATGATATTTTCCAAAGATTCTACCCAAAGGCTTCCCTGTTAAATATTTTAATATAAAATTACAGATTATATATACTTAATGTATACTATTTCAGTTTTGAAAACTTGAATAATATAATTAAAGCCAGGCATAGTCCCCCTAAAAGATAATGACCTTCCTTATTTCTAGTTCTTTTTTAGAATATAACTTATCATCCTAAATCAGAAATGATACTGGACTTTAAAAAGAAAAGTAATTGCCAGAGCCCAGAAGTTAAAGTAAAAAACCCAGAAAAACAGGTATATTTTTTTTCCAAAATGCTAATACTAGGTTCATACACTGTATTGAACAGTGCTGGCCAGCATTGCTCTGTTAGTATTCTACAAATAAGTGACTTCCATTTTCTTTTCTTTAAAAAACAGCAACAGTGCAATCCATGATAGTGGGTTTTTTTGCCCAGTCTGCCACACAGGAAGCTCTGAACCAGCAGGCCAAACCTGGTTCATGAAGAGGTGATCTTATTAGCACTTACCAAGAGATTGTTCTGATCACCCAAGATAAGCAATTTTTTTGTTCATTTAAATAAAATAAACCAAATTATCCTTGTAGTTTTATTTAATTATTACCAGGCCAACTGGATTTTTATGAAAATAAAGAAACCATAAGATAAGGTACATTGAAAAAACCCTGGTACAAAAGCAATTTATGTAATCAAAACATTTGTACCCCTGTAATATTCCGAAATTAAAAAAAAAAAAAAAAAAAGATGCCAGGCATGGTGGCTCACACCTGTAATCCTCGCACTCCGGGAAGCCGAGGCAGGAGGATCATTTGAGCCTAGGAGTTCAAGACTAGCCTGAGCAAAAGCAAGACCCTATCTCTACAAAAGATAGAAAAATGAGCCTGGCATCATGGCACATGCCTGTAGTCCCAGCTATTCAGGAGGCTGAGGCAGGAGGATGGCTTGAGCTCAGGAGTTTGAGGCTTCTGTGAGCTATGATCACGCCACTGCACTCTACCCAGGGTGACAGAGCGAGACTATGACTCGAGAAGAAAAAAAAAGAAAAAAAAAAATAAAAAAAAAGAAGAAAAGAAAAAACCCTGGATTAGGGTTAGAGGGTCCCAGGTTAAGTCTTAGCACTTGTTTACCAGCAATGTGACTTTTGACACATTATCTCTGCAGCTTCATCTTTGTAAAATAGGGATAAAATCCCTGTGATGTCTCTATCTTTGCATCTCTGGGTTATCCTCAATCCGAATGGAATAACAGTATGAAAATCATTTAGGTAAATGACAAAGTGCCACCAGGGAGGAGTTGCTGTTATTGTTACTATTATTATTAAATAATTTGATTCCTTAGTAGTGTAAAATAAGGAACTTTTAAAACATATTTTACTAAGTATGGTAAAAACAAAAGGTTATAATCAGATACCATAATTTTTCAAGCTATGCCAATTTTTCATATGCCAAGCCACAAAAATCTTATTCTTCACAAAACTCCTCTTAATTATCTGCTAATAACCATGTCCCCATTTTTACCTTTACATAAATTTAAGGTAACAAATTAAATAAATGCAACTACTCGGTACTATGGAGAACATAACATCCTTCCCTTATGGTCTCTGCCTTCCATCATCTAATGAGAAGAAAAAAAAAATATATATATATATATATACACACACACACACACACATATATACGATATACGCATATATAACAATTATGTAGAAAGAACAACGCCAAACTAGAGGGAAAAAGAACACCAGGCTATGACCATACAGATGAGGGAGGGAGAGTCATTTGAGGGTTTCAATTGTGCCATGACAGATGGGTAGGACTTGGACATGAGACTGACAAGTGACTAAACTAAACCGCCAGAGTGTTTTCACACATCAGAAGAATTGCTGACATTTTCTGTTTGGTAAGTTTTCTAGAAATACTTGAGAAATAAGTTTGAAGAACACGTTACGATATAGTTCATTAGAACTCGGTAATACTAAAAGCCCCTATTCCACTCGGTGAATATTAAACTCTACTGTATGGGTTTCTTCTTCAGCAAGTATGCTAGATCTGACGGACATCACCCACATGCGTGAGGATCTCATTCCATTGCCAACACTGTGTCTCCTATCTTCACCCCCTCCCTCACCCTTCTCTCCAGCAAGCTCTAACCTGTCTCCTCATAACAAACAATAAAAACACTTCTTACACTTTTCTAACAACCACCCTAAATATTCTTAAAAGACCTGTAAATCCTTGCTTTTTCTACTGCCTTCCTCCTTACTCACTCCTCAACTCACCGTAATCTGGATTCTCGCATACACCCCACTCCCACCAACACCACCAAAACTGAATAATGCCCATCATGCTACCTAATAATCCAAAAAGCCCACAACTGATTGGTTCACCTACCTGGGCATCGGGGGCAGCTCTCTCTCCACAGCCTCTCTGAATCACTCTCTCTCAGCTTCCTTTGAACGTCCCTCTACTGTCCAACATTAAACACCAAAGTTTCTCTTGGAGCTATCCTATTCACTTTTTTCAGATCACTAATAACTCTCTCTCTCGAGAATCTCATCTACATCATATTGTCAAATATCCTTTATATCACAATGACTTCTAATTTCGTTCCCCCATTCCAGAAGCCGAATATCAAACTACCTAACTGCTGTCTCCATTTGGATGTCTCACATGTGTCTCAAAATTGATCTGATGACTTTATATGCCCAAACCTTTTTTCTCTGTCAGCATTCCTTATCTCTGTAAGGATGCCATTACACATGTAGTTGCAGATGCCAGATATTTTGGAGGTATCCTTGACAGCTCCCATTTTCTTCAGTCCCATATCTGATCAATCCCTGAGGCCTACAGATTCTACCTCCTAAAAAATTCTCACATTTAGTCACTTCGTCATCTTCACTGCCCCTTCTCAAGTCAAGGTATCTTCCCTTTCCCCTATACTAATGGGATATCCTGCCAAAGGTCTTCACATATTTACTCTGCCTCCTCCTAAATCATTCTCTACACTGCAGGTGGAAAAATCATTTTAAAACCCAAATAATGTCATTTCCATGTACAAAACCCTTCAAGAGCTTCCAACTTAATTTATCTGGTTTCTAAGACTCCTCATACTCCTTTATAATGGCTAAAAGTAAAAAAAAAAAAAAAGACAATATCAAGTGCTGACGAGAATGCCACACAATTAAAACTCTCTTATATTGCTTGTGTAAATGCAAAATGACACAGCTATTTTGAAAAACAGTTTGGGAGTGTCTTACAAAGGTAAACGTATACTTACCATACAACCCAGCAATCCCCTCCTAGGTAACTGCCCAAAAGAAATGAAAACCTATGTTCACACAGAAACCTGTGGACAAATGTTTACAATGGCTTATTCATAATCGCCCTAAACTGGAAAAAACTCAAATGTCCTTCACCTGTTGAATGATTAAATAAACTGTGATACATCTATGCAATGGAATAATAGTCAGCAATAAAAAATAACAAACTACTGATACACCCGACAACATGAATGAACAACTGCATTATGCTAAATCAGGTGTTGGCAAATTAACCTTCAGCCCAAATCTGGCTGCCACCTGTTTTTGTAAACAAATTTTATTAGAACACAGCCACACCCAATAATTCATGTATTGTCCATGACTGTAACAGCAGAGTTGAATAGTTGCAACAGAGACTGCACGGCCTGCAAGCCTAAAACCTTTGCTCTCTGGCTCTTTACAGAAAATTCCCCAACCCCCGTTCTACGACAAAGAAGCCAGATTCAGAAGTCTACGTATTACATGACTCCAGTGATTGTTTATACCATGTTCTGTAAAAGCAAAACTATAGATTCAGAAAACAGATCAGTGATTGCCAGGGTCTGGAGATAAAGGAAAGAGAACTGACTACAAAGGGCATGAGGAAACGTGCGCAGATGATAGGAACATTCTATAGCTTGATTGTGGTGGTGATTACATAACTGTATGTACTTGTCAAAACTCATAGAACTATATGTATATATAAAGGGCATATATAATATGTATATTATAAAGGGTCATTTTAAAGTCAATAAACTCGACTTTAAAGTATGTATAAAGCACTTATGTGCCAGACACTTATAAGGGTTTTGCTTTTTTGTATTCATTTAATCCTCACAATAACCATATGCATTAGGTATTATTATGGTCTCCAATTAACAAAAGAAGTAACTGAGACATAGAGAAGTAATTGGCCCATAATTATACAGCTAGTTGATGGTTGACCTGGAAATTGAACCCACATAGCCTCGCAACAGAGACTAAGTTTTACACTACCAGACCATACTGACTCTACATATAATTTGAGAAAAAATAAAGTAACGGACTAAATAGTTATAATAGAATGACATACAACCAGTTACCAAATGTAGAAAGTTGTTTTTTTTTTTAATGGGGAGTTTTTGTTTAAGGATGTTGGGGGCTTGGTGTGGATTTGTTGTGGAGGTTTTACTGAACAGTTTCTCCAAAAAATTGTTTTAAATATACGGTACTATTGAGGGTAATTTATTTAATTTCTGACACTACTTTTAAAATAACATTTTATTTTTGTTTATTATTTTCATAAAAGCTGGGAAGTGTTGCAACTGAGAAGCTAAGCACCACATTTATTTTGGAGGCAGTAAACACAGCCTAAGGTCCTACTTATAATTACGACAGGAGAAAGACTCATTTTGGCTTCATATGGTTTTGAGTTACAAAAACACATGTACACACTACCTCTCCTAGAATATGTTGATTAAGGGGAAATAAAGATGAGAAACGCAGCAGGAATAAAACAGTAGTGGTAAGTGTAGCGTGCTTTAAGAAAAGAGGCTTTGGGGCCCCAGATCCTTCTAGATCTGCCCTTTCCTCATCCTCCTTTTTTCCTAAGGCAGTTTGATTAAACAGGAATCTGGTAAATAGGCCACACTGAAGGATTGAGCCAGAGATCCTTGACTCACCACTGTTAGTCTGGCGGAGGGTAAGCAGGTAGCAAGGGAGTGGCCAAGGGCAGAGAGCAGGAACCAAATTGTTCTAGGAGCTAAATTATGACTAGGCACTGTTCCCTCATGGGGACATACACAGTAAAAAGTTCCTAGTAACCTTTAATAGACTTAGAGCTCGTTACCATCTGATTAGCATCACATGGGTGGAGCTTCGTGGAGAAGTCTAGAAAAAGCACATACACAGGAAGGGAAACTATTACATCACTATCCTGCTATGTAGCCTGTCATCTGATCTGTTATGTAGCACCAACCTGTCAATCACCCCCAAAGGCGGGAAACGGCAACCAATCCTGCCAGAGGAAAGGCGGGACAAACTAGAGGGCTTATAAAAGGCGGCGTGTGCTCAGCCTCCAGTGTCTGTCACCAATCCTGGAGACTGACCCGTTCCTCTCTCTCTGGAACGTACTTTCCCTTTGCGTAAGCTTCCTTTACTTTCATTCTTTCTTTTATGTGATAAATTGTATTAAGATGCTCTGAGTTTGTGATCACTCCGTCATCAGCTCGACTCAGTACCAGTACTCATTCTTGACACTGGGAACTAGGGGACCAGGGAACAGCCACACAGATGGACCTAACATCATCACTTACAATCAGCATGTATAGGAGGTCCTCAAGGATTCTAGGGGACAAAATGAAAAGGACAAAATTCTAGGGGACAAAATGAAAAGATAAAGAGGCATTAAATATTGCTTGCAAGTGGATTTAACATAGAGAAGAGGCTACAAAAGCCACAGGAGGTTATCCAGACCTGAGAAGGCTTCCTGGAAATATAGATAAATCAAGTGAAGAAAAACTAATAGGCATTAGCTGGGTGACAAAAACCAGGAAAGGAAGTGGGAATAGCATGTGCTAAAACCAAAAGTCACACCAGCATGTTTTCTTTGTTCAGCACACTATTTTCTTAAAAAGTGAATTACACATCCAATATTTCAAAACTGCTATATTTCACATAAAAATTAGGATTTCTATCTGAGATACATGTGCTGAAAATGAGTAGCAGCTCCGCCTTTAGGCAGGACTTCCGTGCTCTTGTGAACCCAGGGTTCCCCCTCACTGGCTTCACACTTGTGCCTCACCAGTCTGTCCCCTGTAGGCTTATGAAATGGCCAACCCTGGCCTAAAGGCAGGAACAACTCATGCACTACCAGATTCAGGATCACTTTGCTAATTCAGCCATTAACACTGAGAAGAAAGGAGAGCCCAAGACACAAAGCAAACTGCTTTTGCCTAGCATTATTCCAACCACAGCACCTAAACAAAAAACTTCTAATCTTGGTGGAATTGGGAGAATATCTAATGCTTACTATTACTTTACTTTGATTTTTTCTATTATACTTAATTATGATAGGGGAAGTAGGGGTTTTTTTTTAAACTTGTAAACCAATTTTCATTTACATTTTAGAAAGAAAATTCCTCCAGCATTCTGATAGCAAACACACAGCTTTTGTCAAGAGACTCGCATGAGCACCTACACAGAATTAAAAGCCAAGTTTATAATCTTTGAGAGTCTGCATTCCAGAAAACATTCACCCTGAACAAGATTCAGAATCAGATCAGTTTTACTATGTCTGTGCATCATTAGACTTGCAAATTAAAAAAAAAAAAAATCCTAGACATTTGCAACTTAGGGTGAGACCAAAAACAAGATCTAATAATTAGTGTCTATTTCTGAAAGAAGTGCATATTTAAAGACCACAGGCAATTAACAACCAGGTTGTCCTATAATCATGTACAGTAATAATTGGAGTACAAAGCAGGGTTTCATGCAAATCACCTCAGACTGCAACTATCATTCTCTCTCTCTTCCATATTATGTGATTCAATCAATGGAATCCTTAAATTTAAGGGAAACTGCTTCCTGGTTTTTGTCACTAAAAAAGACTAACCATATTTACGTATTCCTGAAAGGCAAATGCAACAAGCATCTCTTCATAGTGAATCATAATATGTTTTAATGACCTTCATTCACCTCTTGAATCACTTTGTGACTCTAAATGTGACGTTTTTTTCTTGTACAATACTTACATGACAGTAAGCAACAATTCTCAGTGTAAACATACTCGGTGAGATTCATGATTACTCTGTAGATAGAGTTGCTAATGGGTGGACTGTCGTCTCTACTGAGGTCCAGACAAGAGAAAACAAGAGGAGTCCATCCTTTTGGGTGGCCGAAAATAAAACTCTGATTCACCTTCAGGGAGCCTTTAAGTGGCTATGATTCCATTGAGAATTCACACGGAAGCTCTTTTAATAACAATCAGAATATATACAAACGACTAAATTACCAAACTTTGTTACAGCTAAAAAAAAAAAGGGGAGGGACCCTTGGCTCAGTCTGACTATGCAAACATCAAATAAATTAACATCATAATTGACTAGTGCTCTGAGGTTTGGGGGATACGTTTTAATGGTTTTGAAATAAATATTTTTAACACATAGAATATGTGTTTGAGGGTATCTAAACTTAATATTGCTTTCAATTCCAACAGCTTGCTGAGAATTAAAAAACCTGGAGAATAAGCCTGGGTTGGGGAAGACAGAGAAAGAAGTAGAGACAGAACTATTACTTGTCTAGAGGCTGTTAACACACACACTCTAATAGGCTAGCTCCTTAGGTCTCACTCACAATCACCATGGAAAGAAATCCTTTGACCAGTGAGACAATCTAGTTTAGTTATCCCTTGGGCAAGTAATTAAAAGAATCAGAATTGGATCCCAGGGTTAACTCTAAATTGGGTATCTTCAGCTCTGCTAGGTCATTTTTGCCTATATTATGGGTTACCTGAGCCCCTAGATCTGCGAGCCTCTCTGGCACCAGCGATGCAGAACTAGTGATGGTAGTCAGTGACATCCTAGGGCATCTGCCTAGCCTGTAGGCAGCCACATTGGGCAGTTAAGTTGATACCCAGGGTTCTATGAAACAGCACTTTTCCTTAAAAACCTCCCTAAAGCATACATCTGGAAGTAGATCCAGAACTGAAAGAGGGCTCACTCTTCCCCCATCCCTCTCAGGTGAATAAAATGCTGAGCCAAATGACCAGTTCCAAGCTTTATAATCCAGATGGCATTTAGCTACACTTTAACCTTAGTTCAAAATAGTTTTTGTTCAAATTTGTGATACATACTCTCCATTTCTCTGTGAATTATTTCATCAAATAGAAATACAACTTTTCTAGTTGATACTCAGTATCATAAAATTAGTTCTAAGAAATTCTTTGTTGAAAAATCACAAATTGCAAAATAAATAAGCTAAATTGGGATCGCCTAACTTCTATTTAAAGCATCTATTTCCTTCTTAATTTACAAAACTACCTAGAAGAAGCTTTCCTAGTATAAACATAATTTAACTACTCAGCTGGAAGATGGGGACAGGGGAGAGGAAAGCTAAAGGTCTCTCCTCGAAGCATTTATAGAAAGTTTCCTCAGTCCCACAATATCCTTAAAAAGTTTCTTAAAGAGGCCTTAAAATGAATAAATAGTTGAAAATGAAATGCAAAGTCAAATCAAAATGAATGTCAATGTTGCTCAGTTAGCAACAGCCTAGCAGCTCACCAGCTGTCAACGCTAATCATAGCTCAGTCGTTGACTCACTGAGTGACCTATAGAAGTACAGTTAACCTCACTGATTTTGTATGCCAGCAACAAAACAGCATCACAAACTCCTCGAAGGCCTGATGTGAGTTATATCTCAAAGATATTGCCGTGGCCCCACTTTGGGGGCTAAGTGTTAAATAAAAACCAAAATTATAAGGAAGATGATAGGATGCTCTTCAGAGAACATTTCCAGCTCTGTCTGCATAATTTTAGTACTTTGATGAAACATGCCTCTGAAGAAACAGTTAACCATATAGAGTAGTTAAGAATAGTTTCAACTGGCCTTATCTAAAATACAGAGTATTCAGAATTTTCAGCAAGCTTTAGATATCAGACACATTCCCAACAAATTTAGTTATGCTTCTAGGAGAAAAACAGTTCTTCCAGGAATCTATGCACAGGGTTCTAAATAAGAGAAGCAAATGAATGAAACAGTCTTTGGCATAGCGCTAACAATAAAACTCTCATCAAAAGAAATACAGCTCATTTGTTAACTAGATAAGAAACTAAATTCAGGACACATATGTAATGGCTGGATGCTTAACAAAACTTCTTCTCTTCCTCCAGAGAACACTGCTGGATTACAATTCCCACCCTCCTGTACAGCTGGGTGGAAATGACCCAATGAGCTTTGGGGGTTGTTTATTACACCAATTAGCTTACTCCAATTAATACACAAGTATGAGATGTGTTTAGCATTACAACCTAAGATTTACAGCTCGCTGACATTGTATACAGTCCATATGTAATTCTGAATCTTCCCCTCATGGGTGCCAGGCCCCATCAATTACAGAAAAATAAATTCACACAGATAAAGCTACAAAAGGGCAGACCATCAAAGGAAAGCCCCAGAAAGCCATGGTGCAGAGACAGTTCTACCTTCATAGTTGACATGATGCTGATGTTGTGGCTTTTTAAGCAGCCAGGTAGAACTGAGAAGCCCATTACTCAATGACTAGTTCTTCTTTCCACCTTCAAAAATGGCCATTTTTGTAGATTTTAATGTTGAGGAGGGTACTACAGCGTCAGATACCACATGAAGAATGTATTCACAATGTATTTACGAGAGCCAAGATGTGGAAACAACCTAAATGTCCATAAGGGATGAATGGATAAAGAAATACACACAATAGAATATTATTCAGCCTTATAAAAGAAGAAAATCCTGACATTTGTGACAACATGGATAGACCTAGAGGACATTATGCTAAGTGAAATAAGCCAGACACAGAGACAAATACTGTATGATCTCACTTATATGCAGGAGCTAAAACAGTCAAAGAAGCAGAGAGTAGAATAGTGGTCACCAGGGGCAGGGATGGGGTAGGCACGGGGAGAATGAGATGTTGGTCGAGGGGCACAAAGTTTCAGTTATGCTCGAGGAAAGAAATTTTTAGAAATCAATAATAACGAAGATTGTTTAAGAACTTTTATTTTTATAGCACTTTATAAGACTTTTTTTAAAGAGAAAGACTGCTTATCAACCTATGAAAAATGCCTCTGGAGATGGAATATTACTCGAGGCGAACAAGCAAGTCTGGTAACATAAATTGACTCACAAAGTTAAAAGCAATCTAGTAAAAACACATAAAATGTGTCACGTGGTCTAATTTCAACTACATCAATGCTCAAGAAGATTTATACTGATTTCAAACCCACAGACATTCCTTAGTTTAAGAACCAGGAGAATATTTCTCACTGAGGTTAAATTCTCAAAGATGTTAAGGGTGTTCAAAAAATAAATAAATTGTTATATCCAGTCAAAGATACTGCTGAAAGGTGACACTTCAGTGGAATATTTTTTTTTCTTGGAGACAGACTCTCACTCTGTTGCCCAGGGTAGAGTGCCATGGCGTCAGCCTAGCTGACAGCAACCTCAAACTCCTGGGCTCAAGCGATCCTCCTGCCTCAGCCTCCCGAGCAGCTGGGACTACAGGCATGCACCACCACACCCTGCTAATTTTTTCTATTTTTAGTAGAAACGGGGTCTCACTCTTGCTCGGGCTGGTCTCAAACTCCTGACCTCAAGCGATCCTCCCACCTCGGCCTCCCAGACTGCTAGGATTACAGGCGTGAGCCACCACGCCTGGCCTTAAGTGGAATTTTTGTAATTTAAGTTGTTTCTTAACTGCTATCATATCCTAGATGCTGTGCTTATAATTTTGATTTCTCTTCAATCAATACTTATTTGAACTGCAAGTTTCTCTATCCTTTACCAGTTTCTCTGCCTAGTCATCAATACAAGCAAAAATATGCCAACCAAAGGTCAGCTATTTAAAATAAATCTGGTGTTCAGTGGTGGCTTGGGAAAATTTTTAGTGGGGTGAAATGTCCTAACAGGTACAATGATCCAGGCATTTGAAATGTTTGAAACAAAAATTAATAAAATGGCAATGAAAAAAAAAAAGAAATCTGGTGTCATGTCTTTCTTATTATGCATAACAAGACAGGTCTATTTCAAATATTCATATCCTATATCAGGGGAAGGGGAAAGAAGTATAACACATACTAAAGACCTACTATGTGCCAGGTACTATGATCACTGACTTGTATAAACTGGCAGTATATACAGCATATACTTCGCGGGCAAAAAAAGCCTATGAGTAAAGTGACATTGTCCTTACTTTATAAAGAAATTAGAATTCTGAAAGCTTTCACAACCCATGCACAAAAACAGGTTCACCAAAACCCAGTCATGCTCGTATAACAGACACATTCAGGAAGCTAAGTGTTATCTCATTTGGGGATCTGTTAAAATAAATTGTAAAGTAGATCTTATTTGGACTAGATTTGATCATTCTATGCTTTGCTTCTTCTCCAATCTTATCTTTCACTATTGACTTAACTTTGGAGTCACTGGTACCACCAATCGAAAAGCACTATTTTGTTAGAACTCTTAAAAATAATATATTGAGAGGAGAGACTGAAATTACAAGTTAAACAATGTTCTCAAAATCTGTGTGGATTTTGAGTATTTTGTAAGCTACTCACAAGTGTAGTGAATTGCTATCTCTTACAAAGTGAGAGGCTATTTTGCAAAGCATGAAGATCCTGTCATCAGCAACTATTACTACATCACATGCTCTGACATCACTGGTTTTAGGAAAGAAGAAATAAGTTTAATTACATTCCATTTCAACCTAAAATGATACATGAAAATTCAGACTTACGCTCCAAAAAAGTTAGAGCTTTTTTTCTAGTATTACCTGTGTTTCAAAAATGTTTCACCATAGAATTCCAATGCATAGCATTGTACTATATATTAACTTATCAAAAAGACTATATTCATGTAACTTTTTACGAACATATCGGCCATATAAATCAAGTCTGCCATAATTCATATAAGCCTAAATAGAAAAAGAAAAGAAACAGTGGGACATTCAAGGAATTTATTACAACAGTTAAAAAGTTTAAGTTAATAATTGGGTTTGCCCACCTAGCTCATCCTCAGATCAGAAAGCGAGAAGAGAAAACAGAAGAGTGTTTATATACCTGTTTTGGAGCCATTCTCCTACAACCTCAGATAAAGCATATACCATTTGCTACTAATCTCAAAGTCTTAACAGGGTATACCTGAATGCAAGGACAAGAGCAACTTTCTTGTTAACTACAACCACACTTTATATTCATGTTACCCGGGAATTTCATAATAACACTTTGAAAGCTTTCTATGTTTCAGGAACTTTTCCAGACTTCACTGCTCTTTAACAATCCTTTGAAGGAAGTCCCACTGTTATCCCCATTTTACAGATGGCAGAAAATGAGGCCCAGAGAATTTAAGAAAATTGCCCAGAATTGCTTAACTATTAAGACATAGAGCTAGCTATTCCCAATAGCCAAGATATGGAACCAATTTAAATGTCTATCAACAGATGAGTGGATAAAGAAAATGTGTTTTATACGTGTAATGGAATACTATTCAGCTATTAAAAAGAATGAAATACTGTCATTCTCAGCAATATGGATAAGCATGGAGGACATTATGTTAAGTGAAATATGTCAGAGACAGAAAGATAAATATGCATGTTCTCACACATGTGAGAGCCAAAAAAATAAAATTAACTTCATAGAAGTAGAGGGTAGGACTGTGGGTATTAAAGGCAGGGAAAGGTCGGGGAGAGGATAAGGGGAGGTTGGTTAATGGATACAAAGTTATAGCTAGATGGGAGGAGTAAGTTCTAGTGTTTTATGACATGAAACTAAAAATAAAGGAGAAAATAAATAAGTAAATAAGGATGAAGAAACATAAAAAATTAAAGAAAGAAAGTAGAGCTAGGTATTGTATGCAGGCAGTCTGCAAAGACTGTTCCGAAGATTATGCTTTTGGCCTTTCTGTTACGCTGCTTTTGAATGGAACATCAATCAATGAGAATCTCTCAATTCCCTGATTCTAATAAGATCACTCCTCCCACTAAAAAGAGATCTTGATTTCCATGTGCTGAAGCCCACTCCCTGCCTATTTATGGTATGGGAAAAATAAAGAGAACGGTCTTTCACATCCGGGCTTTGAGAAAGCTCTCAGTGGTTCTCAGGCTGCACCTCAGAGTCAGCTCTCAAGGCCCACAAGCCTTTCAGAGTGGGTAATGGAAGGAACAAACCCAGCAGGTGTTACTCAAGAGAGCCCACCTCAGACCTAAATAGATTTTTGTTATATCAACCACACCACTGGGGTTAAAAAGAAGCCCACACCATCACATCAATTTTTCCAGTTAGGACCTAGAAAGTATGAAATAAATGTTGAGTTTTAAAAAAAGGTTTCAAACAATGCCCTTGGCCAATAATGAAAAGACCAGGGCTGCCCTGGTTAAATCCTTGTACTCCTGCCCTGTTCTTGCTGCGTTCTCCCTGGCTGTCGCCATTCCTCCCACCTTCCTGAGGATCCCTCATGCAGTCCTGACGCTTAAAGCTCTCCACTTCTGTTCCTCATGAAGGTTTACCTGTTCTGAAAGTACCCCAAGGCCCCCTCTCCTAACTTAAATTTCCCTCTCCATCTACTCCATTCTCTCACCAGCTTGGAATTAGAAAAACGAGGCTTCCCCCAAAAGTGATAACTTCCTTTCACTGGGTGTTAGACTGGATAAGATGTCCTCCAGGTCCCTTCCAACTGAAAGCTTATTATTAAACCAGCTTATACTAAACAGTGAATCACAATCAACTTGCTCTTAAAAAATCTCCATACCACTACAGAGGTGTCTGCTTGCTCTACCTCCAGGCGGATTTAAGGGAGTGTGAAATGCTTATGGCCCAGTACTCAGCCTGCTGTCCCTCAGCATACAGCTGGTCTGGGAGGAGGAAAAAATCAAGATGCCTTGTGGAAACTTAGTCACCAACTTACGGGTCAGAAAACAAAGGGAGGTAGAAAATGAAAGGAAGAATGAAAGGAAGAGGAAGCCACTCTGAGACCACTCTAAAAACCCCTATGTGCATAACTAAAGAAGGCCTGGAAGACAGCTGCCACATGTGGCCACAAACCTCCTTCCTCGTGGGTGGACACGAAAAAATCAACCAACGTTCATCTCCTTCCTCAATGGAACTGAAGATTCAGACCACCCCATTCCAAAAGATTAATAATAGTAATAATAGCTCTCTCCTTAGGCTATGATGACCTCTATCTCTTCTAAATCTGGACCTCTAGGTTTCCCTTGGCTTAAGAGGGGGCACTATACATCATTGATAAACATAAGTAAGATAAATGTTAACAACACGCTTGTATGAAGACAAGCCATACTATGAAGTAAAGTAAGACAAAAGAATCACTGCTGCCACCTATGACCCCTCCCCTGCCCCCAGAAATGCCAGTCTCCACCAAGGTCTCTATCCCCTCACCTGCAGTGGCTTGGATTCAAGCAACTGGGTTAAAGGTAAATAAATTCACATTTTTTTATTACATTGTGTTTTCTATTTATTTATTTATTTTTAAGTAGACACAATCATTTTCCTTGCAAATACAAGCTAATTTAACTGTAGAATTGACCTAAAAGGTCTTTGTGAGTTGACCTGGCACCTAAACACTCCTATGGTACTATCTCACCACCAAACATGTTTTAACAATTTACCAACTTTTAGAATCAACCCATTTGTATTGAGAATACAGCTCCTGCCTGTATTTTAGGAAGGAAGTTTCGTACCAGGAGTACCAAACGATCACAAGCCAGGGGACAGGAAGACAGAGAGTGTGGAAATGCAGCAAAATGTGCCAGAAGTTAAGGTCAACACACAGCTTTCTAGGACATCGAGTCTTGGAGTTCCAACACTAACTTATTCTTAATAGAAGGCAGTTTATCAGTTGGAGTCATCTTAGAAAATTGGAAAAAAAAGTAAAAACACAGTATGTAAATACGCCTGCAATAAGCCAATACTTTAAGCATCAATCTGCAGAAAAATGGAGCATACCTAGTCACATTTAAGGCCTCAGTGTGCACAAACAAAAATGTAGCCAATTAATGTGTCACAAGGGGCAGACTTTTCTTGACTATAGAAGTCAGGAACATTCTCTCCCTAGAATGCTCTGATTGGCAGATATTTTCTGAGAGAGGACAGCTGAGTTAAGGAAGGCCTGCGGTCACTTTATGTCAATGGCTCAAATAAATCGTTTCCTCTCTCTCATTCTTGCTTTTACTTATTTATTTATTTTTGCCAATCCCTATGGCTACAATCGCACCTGCTACTCCCAAAATATATGCTTATGGCAGTGTTTTAAAGGGATAAGAATCACCACACACAAAAAAAAATGTACACAGTTGGATTTCTTATGCAATTCATTGACTGAATATGCCTGCAGTAATTTTTTTCAACAGAACTTGTCAGGTTAAAATTATAAATGACTTTAAGCTGCTGATATCCATTTCATTTGGCTATTAGGGTGGTCAGGATATCTAAGTTAGGAAGGATAAAATGACAGAATGTCCCAGGAATCAATAGGCCCTTGATTTTACTGACTAAAATCCACCCTTCACTTGATTTCTTAATCTTCTGTTTATTCTATTCTGGAAGGTCAATTATTAGAGAGAAATCAAACACACACACACAAAATGAAACGGTATTATCTAAGTACAAAGTTAAGCTATAAACTCTGAAGTAGAACATGCTTACTGTGGTTAAAAGATATAAACCACGTATAAATTTAGCAACAACTCATCATATTAGATATCGTGACCTTTGGCATTGGCATTTTCCAGTATCATTTCAGATAGCACTGGTAAAAATGGCAGGAGTAATCTAATCCCTTAGCGCCCATGTCCCAAAGACAAGTGCACTTCTGAAACAGCCTCAGCAGAAGCAACGTCTTTTCACTCTTACTTTCAAGAAACCAAGGCAATCTTTTAAAAGAAATAGTGTACTATGCACAATCAATGGGTGAGGAAGAGATTCAATAGCAAGTCAACCAGTCAATAATATCATTGTTATGTATTGAAACATCACTATGTACCCCATAAATATGTACAATTATGTGTTAATTAAAAAAATAATAATATCTGCCTTAGGAAACCTTGAGGGTAATGTGCTTATAGTTCAGAATGCAAAAGAAAGACTAACACAGTCTATTCTATATCCTCCATCTTTTGGAGGAAGCACATAAAAATGATCTTGTTTTTTAAAACTATAAGCCAGCACACAGATGCTTCCTAATACATGCTTTGAAGTGGTACCTTTCAGGATATGGGATTCCAAGCAATGTGCCTAGCTCTACCACCCTGTAGCACAAAGAAACAGAAACAAGTACAAGATAATCCACAGCTTAAAGGTACCCACAAAAATGTAGAAAATGAGTAGCTCATGGACCACCCAGTTACACAGAGCTTACCAAATTCCTTCACTTTCATCTTTGCAAAAGGAACCTACTACCAAGCAGGTATCACAAAAATGCCCTCATGACATAGGGGAGGGGCAACAAGAGATTGATACTAACTACTGAGATGGTTGCCAGCATTTCAAGCCTGAAAAGAACAAAAACCATTCAGCAAAATTATTTCCTAGCATCAATTTGAACTACGGGAAGGCATAGCTGTAGTGCAAAGGAAAAAAATAAAATAAAAATAAACTGAGCACTTTAAATTATTTAGAAACTTCATACCAATTTCATTTTCATGGCTTTCTTCCATTGAAATTTTTACATCATGCAAGGTAATATTACATGAGTAACCAAACCTTTAAGAAATAAAACTGGGATTCAGTTAGGCCTTTTCTTTTCCATTTCCTGTCTCAGTCGCCTGCCTTCTAATAAGACAAACTTTTGGCCAGAACACAGAAGGTATCCAGACGTTTCGATGAATTAGACAAGTGAGGTCTAAATGAACAAACCCTGGCACTCATAAATGAAGCAGTCTTTCAAAACCAAAGAGCCAAAACAGAGGCTAAACAATGCTTCCCGAAAAAGAAATTCACTTTTTAAAAAAAAATGAGAGACACACAGTTCTCCAGGATCGTTAAGGAACCATTCTAAATTAGCCTCTTTCAGACCAAACTGAGAAACTTTAAAAGTAATTTCTCAACAAAATCGTTAGTGTACACACACACCATCTACAGTTCTTTAGCAGATTTAAGTTGCATATTATAATCAGTACATGTACTGTTACTCACTTGCTTCCTTCTGTAATGAGCAAATTGAGAGAGTCCTAAAACAGTTGCAAGAGCACCTCCTCCAACAAGAATAGTCCCTTTCACTGCCTTCTGAAATGCCATTTCTTAGCCTACGAAGAAAAAAAAAGTGAAACAAAAAGAAGTCAATTGGGATTTTTATTGCATAACAATCCTAATAATAAAAAGGCACTGTGTAGATTATGAAACCATGTTAAACAAGAAAAGAAAACATAAAATAAGGAAGTTACTAACACACCAACTTATATAGAGCAATTCAAAAGTAATAACCAAAGAAACCTAGACAAGGGAATTGATTATGTAAAAGTTACTTTCAGATCTGACAGGAATTAAAGAAAGGAAAGCAAATTAAGAGACAACTGAGGATATTTAAACAGTATAAAGTCAAGAGAGCCCTGAAAAGAAATGTCATTGGGTATTTGACAAAGCTGCATGCTGTACTTGCAAATTTGTTCAACAGCTAATCCCCTCCACAAGGAGAAGGGGTGGAAGTCTTGGGTCACTCAACATAACAATAAACCTCAGGCTGGCTTCAGATTCTTTGGCAAGTGTTTATTCAAATTGTGGTACAATTCCCTTCCCAAGTTTTTCCCTTCCTAATGAAGTTCTCACTAGAGCCAAAAGCCAACACACTTACATTTCTACACTAAGAGAGTCTATGCTTTACAGATAAAAAGTCAAAGGATAACATTCCTTGATGCTTTCACAAACTGACAAACTTACACTGCTGTAATTCCTTTCATTAGGGGAACTTAAAAAAAAAAAACGTTTTTTCTTCTAGCCAGAGTTGCATGACACCACAATTTCAATAGAAAACCCTCCACAGATCAAGCACTCTTTTGTGTTCACTGTATGTTTCTAAATAAAGTTCTGCACTGTCTTAGCTCTTGACTTTCTTTCCTCTCGCTTGTTTTCCACTACTGGACTGATGCAATTTTTAAAGTTTTTTTCTTTTTGAGGACTTAAAATTATTCTTTTACTTTTTCAGAAACCAGAAATACTGCATAAAAATGAAAATTCCACCCAAAATCCTAGTGCCTGCATTTATTCTGTTACACGTAAAAAGATAACAGTGTGTAACCCCCTAAGAAAAATTCTTCAAGTTAAGAAATTTGACCCGCCTCAGAATTTCCATTCACAAAAGCAGCTGGCACGCCCACAACTTACCCACTACTCTATTTTCCTGTATGGGTGGAGCCCTGCCCCGTCTGAACAACACAATGTACAGATATCTACTGACATCTCACAAGTCAAGAATGTATTTATTATGAAGGCAATTTAACTTAGGATACTAAAAAACACAGTATCTCAACATAAATTATGATACAGTTAAATGTTTGCGTCCATAATGAATGGACAGTATCTATTATACTATCCTAAATTAAAGAATTTTAGTACAGTTGGAAACTATGATTCTACAGAAAATTCATTTTGAAATACTATAAATTATATACTAAAATCAAAGTTGGTATTTCTTAAAATTTTATTTTTTGCTCTGATCTCATTCTCTCTGACAAATTCCTAAATTCTAAGATTCATCTTTGTTATTAAAATTCTTACCAGGAAAATATTTCACATGTGTAGGTAGTCTGCTGCCCCTTTTTTACTGTCTCTTTGCTATATCAACCATCCCCTCTTTCCCACAAGATAGTTGGGATGTGCTAGCTAAGGACCATTCACAGTCAACCCTAAGCAAAACCTTATATCCTAGGTTGCTCTGATAGTAAAAACCTCAATTTAGTAGGCACCCATTTATCATAGCTTAACGGTACTGCTATGAATGTTCACATGGGTGCCTACCACACAACAATGAAAACCCTAGCAGCTGAGAGAGAGCATGTTCTCAAGGCTAACTGGGACCTGCAACTGGAGAAAGAGAGTAGAGTTCCAGTTCTATTTACCTAAATAGTACACATGCCTGACCCATATAGACAGCAGCCTGGTGGTCCCTAGGATGTGAATGTTGTGACTGATAGACTCACTTTAGCTTAGTATCATTGCTTCTTCTGTCTTACTGACAATGTCACTGCTGACCTTGACCTCACAAAGGGTACTACATACCGACATGGCCAACTAAGGGATGTTATATATAACACAGTCAATGAAAATGTCTCAGAGTCAGGTGTTCATTCAGCCAGTTAAGTTTGGACCCACTTTTTCGAAGTGTGTGGGTCCCCACGTTCCCTGCCCACCTTATTGTATTGTTTCAATTTGATTTGTCTGAGACCAAAAATTGCAAAGGGGGATATTTTCACACATTTTCTCAATGAGCCACTAATACTAATGAAAAACTACATTCACATATTATTTTGCAGAGTTAGCAATGACATTGACTATAATCAATAAAGAGTTTCCTTTTTCAATAATTTCATAAAATAACCTCTGCTTAAAGGCTCATTATTTCTACTGTGATCAAATCCTTCTGTAAGATCATCTAGCTCTTTATAATGAATAAATCACTCTTACAGGTAATTCAAAAACAAAGGCACAGAATCAGTCAGTTTCACCTGGCTCTCCTAAGATTATCATTATTACTGTTGTTATTGTTATTATGAGTGTTATAATGACAAGACTATTTGCTAGGTTATAGGTATTGTGCTTTCAATTCTTTACACACATCAGCTCGTTTCACCTTCACAACATCTAATTTCATAAATGAGGCCCTTGTGGTTCAGAGGAAATAGGAGATTTGCCCAAAGTCACTTTCTGGTGAGAAAACCATGACTGCATTTATGCTCTTGACCACTGGGTGGTTCTCCCTTGCCTTTGGTCTCAACTACTCCCCAAAAGCTACACCATATGTTGCTGTCACTCCAAAAGAAAACCCTATTCTCAAATAATGACCCAAAGCGTACGATCCCTTGGCACTTGGGTTTCTCTCTAAGGCAATGACGAAGCTTCTGGCAAAGCATCTACTAGTAATTTTCAGCCAGGTAATGTAAGAACTTTATTTTAACGTTGAAAGTAACATAAAACCATATAAATATAAACTACATGCTGTGAACACCATGTACCCATTTACATACCGTTGTAAGGAGAACAGTTTTCACAGTGACTACAAAGAAGAAAAGATTATTTCTTAGCTTTACCAGGAAATTAGCAACAAAGGGAACCAAAAGTATGGACAAATCTTTACCTTTTGCAATTAAAAGTTTGAGAAAACCAGAGGGAGAAAAATTATCCAAAAAACAAAAATAATAATAATTAGCTTCATCATCACAGCTTAACACTCAGGTTTTATAGCCTATTAATGAAATCACATATATAATAACTCAGAATTGGCTCCTTCACTGGCACAGAGCAGTGCTAGCCCTCTAATTCTTACAAGAAGAACACCAGCTCAGCTGGCAAAACCTAAACAAAATGGTACTCAACTAAATATATCTGTGAGTTTATCAACTGCCCATAAGGAATTTACAGTCTACTCGTAGGATTAAATACCAAAGTCTGTCTTGTAACTCTGTCGTATAACTAGTTGTGCCATACTGAGTGTTATAGATACTCCAGAAGAAAAGCAAGCAAGGTGACATATCATTACAGGGGAGCAAGAGATTGAGTCTGACTAAAAGAACTGAAGAAGGCTTCAGAGAAGAGAGAATATTTGAGAAGGATCTTGAAGAAAAAAAGGAATTGGAGGGGGATGAGTAGGGGAAGTTCTAGATGGAGAAAGATTTGAAAGAGAAAGAGGAACATCACTGTAACATTCTAGAGACGTACAAGTAGTTATCTGGTTTGCCATAGAGATAATGCTCAGCTGGGAATGAAGTTTAAAAAAAAAGTTCAGGGCAAGAGAAAAGATTCTGTACATGTGAAGTAAGATATTTCTATGTTATTTTGTTGGCAATGGGGAATTGAGGCTAGAGACCAAGGAAGCAAGATATTTTTTGTCCTGTGTTGTATAAAGAGGGTTCAAGTAGATTTTTGTGTTGAAGTTTATGATGAAGATAGAGAGAGACCCGTTAGAGGGCAATGACATATTCTTTGTGCAAGAGGATAAGAGTCTAGTTTAAGGCAACACTGGAAAGTGCAAATGCAGAGACTGATGCTTTGCCAAATCTCTAACAACAGCACTCAATTAGAGATCATGACAGGACCTTACAACCAATTATAGGAGGAAGTGGGAAGAGATTGAACACAATAAGAGGTTTTAGCCTGAGTTGGGGCTTGGCCCCAACATTACAATATTAAGATCTAGAAAGAGAAACAGGTTTAAGGGAGAAGAGGAGCTCAGTGTGGAGCTAAGAAAATTTGAGATCTTGAAAGAACACCTATTCGGAGAAAATGGCAAACAGATGGATATAAGGGTCTAAAACTCACAAGAGTAATCAGAGCTAAAGGTATGGCTTGGGAACGTCTGCCCAGAAATGACAGGTGTAACTTCTACATAATAAAATGTACTTACTCCTAGTAAACGAAAACTGGATTTGCCACTTCTCAAAGTTTGCTGACCCATGTTTCTAGCTGACTGCTGCAACTTAACCTGACTCAACTGAATTCTTAGCTGTCCTTTTAGGACTCCTATCATAGACAAAGTGACTCCAACAATGAGAAAAAGCCTTCAGATCCTATTTCATACAGTCTGTGAGTGCTGACCACTCTGCCTCCTCCCATGCAGAGGCCAGGCTACTCTCCCAGCCAGCTCACACATACACTGATGACTCAATACAGACGAGGCAGTGGTTTTCCATGCACAGCTATAAGGAGGAGGTGGGGTGGCTGGGCTCCTTACACTTCAGGTGACTCAAAAGTCACGTCACACTGTCACACCACGCACTTTAGACTTGTAAGAGCAAGTAATAACACTTATTTAAAAAGGCAAAAGGTCTCCCCCAGCAACTAACCACAAGCAAATTTATTGCAGAACAAGAGAACACTTCCTGGGCCCTGAAATCTCTAAATAGGGTATGAAAACTCCTCTCCTCATCTTCTTGTGTTATCTTTTCTCTCCTTACTTATCAAGATGTAAATTTAGCACAACTAAGAATCCATGCAAATAGATTTATGAAGAAGGCCTGGGTCCCTTAATGTTTACAAAAACTCTCCTATCCTTCTAGCTTCTTGTACAGAAATGGCAATTACCTTTCCAATCCCCATGCTCTCCCCATTAATTTAATAAAAAATGGGAACTTCTCAGGGTTTTGATTCTTAGGCCAGCACAGAAGTAAGCATATTTCTCCCCATCCCTTACAAGCATGAAAAGTGGGAGCGGGGGGAGGTACAGCTCAAAGATCATTTTCGGAAGAGTAATTTCGGCTACCAGCCTCGCAGTCTTTCAGACATGTGTTCTCTAGCAAGATATAAAGGCATTCCATGCTCTTTGAATCACCTACACTGAGAAACCAAGTGCACAAGGCATTTCAAACACAAAATGAGATCTAGAGGTAGCCTGTGCTACACCACTAAGCCTTTTACCTAAGTCTATGCAGGCCCAAAGGTAGCAAAACACTCCTTACACTTCAGGTGCCCAGCCATCTCCTCCAGATAGCTGTGCATAGAAAACCACCCCTTCATCTCTTTTAAGTCATGTCACACTGTCACACCCATGGAAGGCATGACTTAGAGGGTCAGGCCTGACAATCCACTTGTGTACAAATCCGGTGTCTTTGATCAGAGATAGGTGCATGATCGTATAAAAGAAGGGTGCAGGACCTCATCAGAGAAAGTCCTACCAAACAAGTTCTGTAATCATGGACCTTGACAGCAAGTCCATAGCAAAATGGAAGAAGAGGGAGTGAATGCAAAAACACCTTTCTGCCTGGTAGCCCTGTTTTAATTATAAAAGTCAAGATTTCTGGATGGTTTTAGCAAAGCAAACCTTTTATTATTCCAATTAATGTGATAATAAATGCTTTGTACAACTCCGTTTAAGGAAGTATCTCATGGTTCAGACACACCAAACATCTGCTGATAAAATGCTTACACCAACAAGCAACAATCAAAGCACATCATGTACTACTCTTGCTGCAAGGTTTACTTTACAGTAGGGATAATGACGAGCACTCTGCCTGCAAACACATCCCCCCCAGCCAAGCAGAGGCTCTTACCCACACATGCATCCTAAACAGCAGCTTGTGATTCCTACAGAAACACACAGAGAGCCCTCCAACGTGCTTTCTGAAAGCTGTCAGACAAAATGAACAAAATAATCAACATCAGAGGCACATCAGCCTGTTCTCTGGAAACAGAGAAGGCCTAGTCCATATACTGAAAATGATTTTTTTTTGTTTTGTTTTTTCTTTGGTTGCTTTAAACATTTTTAAAAAGGATTTAAGCCTAGGTAAGAAATGGACCCAAAGGTTATTCACAAAAGATGACCCCAATGGAAAAAGTGAACGTATCAAGTCCTGAGAAAACAGCAGACACTTTTATCCCTCAGTCACATTCTTCTTTAGCCCTTCCTCTATTCTATCAAAACAAAAAATATAAACACAACAGTAACAACAACCTACAGTTGTAAAGAATATATACATTGAACAGGATATCAAATGACAAACAAAAAGCCTTTTCTGAGAAGTATTCTCCTGCTAACACAAGGTAAATGAAAGAACCAGGTGAAAGTCAGCAGAAATGTTAGAAATATAATGAATCCTCAGATTTGGGGTGTACAAAATTTTGGACTGTGGTTGAGAAGGAAGCTAAAGCACTCTACTCATACACTGCTGGTACAGCATCCAAACCCTGGCTTTGTCCCTGACTTGCGCACCCTGTCAAAAAGCCAGGCTGCCTCTGGGAAGGGAGCGTTCTATTTCTAATCCATTTATTTCCCTAGAAAATCCCTGCCAGAAGGGCCCAACCCAAAAGATTAAAAACAATCTTAACAAAGGAAGAGTATTTTAATAAAGACAAAAGAGAACAAAACTCAGGAAACAAAGAGAAAGTGAAAGAAAACAAACACTATATGTATATTGATTCACAGAGCTTCAAGCCAGAAAGTACTTTTTGGAAAAGCTTCCTACTGGTCTCCCTGGGGCATCTTTAGGTCAGTTACTTCACTTTTGGAGCAAACCCACAGCTATGGATGATGGAGGAAGAGGTTAGCCCAGGACTATTTCTCAGCCTCTAAGGAGGGGAGGAGCCTGGAAGTTTGACAGAAGGAGTTGCAAGAGAAGGGCTGAGCTGCTTTCAGAGGCAGAGTTCAAAAAAGTAAGTAAAAGGTACAAAAAAAAAGGAGCAAAAAAGGTAATTATTTAAAGTGAGCCAGTTAAGTTTCTGTTTATGAAAAATTTCCCTTGAACATTATTACGTGAACCTTTTTGATGTGCTGTTTTTAGGTTTTTTAATTTAATATACAATATCACAACCATTAGCCAAGCATTTATTTCACAAAGTCCTCTAAAATGAAAATATATGGAAAGGGGTGGGACTTCAGTGGAACATAAGGATACATGCTTGCACTCTACTAGGGAATTATTAAGACTCAATTTTTTATTAAATATATGCTGTTTCCAAGGCAATTGCCATATTATGTATCTAATATTTTCTACCATTTCTAAAATGCACACTGGAACTATTGAGTAAAATTTGAGCCTTTTCCTTATTTTCATGCGGTTCACTATAGAATTACAAATCAATGAAGCCTATCTTAGCTAATAATACATTTATATTCATTAAATGCAAATAATCACTGCTTAATTCATAATGGAATGGTTTCTATTGTACTTGTTTTCCGTACAATTGCTATAAAAATCATAAAGAACTACAGTTCATGCAAATGAATTTGTATTCCATTATAAATTCATTTTAAAATCAAAATTAATATATATCCTCTGTCATCCTAGATATATGTATTCACAGACATTTGTTTAAAGTCACACAATCTTATCTTTAATCTTCCATTTAAACATATTTCTGCCTTCTTTGTTTACCATATACGTAATTTAGGGTAACCCTGAGAGGCCTAAAATAAAATGTCCCTTGCAAGTGAAAACTTGGAGCATTCCTTCTCAAAAATGTCTACCCCTTATAAAAACACAAGTCAGGTTAAGGAACTGAGTGGAACATGCCTAGCACGAAATTAAACAAACTTGCATTTATATATTATTATAAAGAAATGCCTCACTTAGCATTAAAAAGACACGGCAGATCCAGAAAAAAAACTTTAATTCTGCCTTAAGGAAGAAGGAATGTTAGCAAAGCATCACACATACAAAAAAATGTCCATTAGTCAAACAGACCACACTAGTCTTGTGCTTCTTTCAGTCTTTTTGCCCTTTTACCAGCCCTATTATTGGGTTAAGAAAATGGATGACATTCCTTTGGCAGCACAAACTCTCTTTTAGATTTTACATGCTGTTACAGAGTCTATTTCGGTAATTAAAATAAGAAAAAGCCCTTTACTTTACTAGAGAATAAACTGCCTACCAAACAATAGAGTTTAAAATGTCTGTGTTAACATTGAAATATACCATGCCTCTCATCCATGTAACAGCAATCATGGCTGTTGAATACACATCCCAAAATGTTTCCTAAGAAAACAAAGTTCACTTCACCATATAAATAAATGTACTTTAAAAAGGCTTAGATGCTATAAAATACTACAAAATCACTGTGAATCAAATGAAAAGGTTTTTTACATATATGGATGATAATGAACTTTGCGGTCAAAAGAAATGAACTGTAAGAAAATTTCAATCAAATAACATGGTCATAAAAAAAGGTGCTTCAGATAGTTAAGCTTCTATGTACTTGGATCTTAATCAGAGATATGTTTTATTCTTTTCAAGTACCTTATGTTTTTATGAAATATAGCTCTACGAATTAGGAAATAGATCTATTGAATACAGGCATTTTTCTTTAAAGACATAAAAAATCTTAAGGAGCTTCAAGATCATTATTCTGGTATCTCTTTTTTTTTTAAATACACATGTAGAAGGTATGAGACTTCTGCACATGTGGAAGGTATTAGGCTTCAAATGTAATAAGCACAAACAAAACTTTTCAAAAAGGTGACTTTTTTTAACTTCGAAATGCCAATGTTAATTGATTTTCTCAGCTTTTGTTCATCATTTTTATTACTGAATAAGAAGAAAATGTACCAATTCTTTCAAAAATTCCAGTTTCGATCACATTATATATGTCATTAGAAATGCAATTGGGGAAATATTTGCTGAAGATAGCTTAACAAATTCTGAGCTTACTAAAAAAACTGAGTTTTTATAATTTATTACAGCACAATAATTTCAATTAATTTAATTTATTTACATTTTAAAAAAAAGTTCTAAATTTGAATACAGCTCTATTACAAATAGCACCACACAAATATTTAATGTATAAGCCATGACTGAGAGTTATAATAGAGACCAAGAAGTATGTTGGGGTAGGGAGACGAGTTACTCTGCTTCCCTGAGATTTGAGAAGATCCCCAGGAAACAAAACTAGCCACATTTTATACCCTGTAGTCTTTTTTTCTCCTGTAGCCTGTTGAAATTTTCATTTAAAATTCACTCCTCTGCACATCTAATAATCCACATGTATAAGAGGAACTATCATCAAAGAGCCAACTTACAGGCACAATGCATATATGCAAAGGAAATCTGAGATAAACATAGTCAAAATAATCATGTATTATATTATTTAGCCTAGTGATTACATTCCCTAAAAACGTCTGACCCTTAGGGAAATAATCAGACAAAAGGAGAGACAGACTAAAGAAACTCACATTGCTAACAAAAACCCCATTTGAAAGTATGTGAAAATAATATAACATTTTCTAAATGCTCCATCCCCCCACCCAAAAAAAAGTAAAGAAAATACACTGCATTTTCCTTCACCTATGAAAAAGTAATGAGCAAAGTTGTATTTCTATCTGTCGTCTTGGCTAAGACAGCCTTGGTCATAAGATCTTACTCTCCCCACTTGAATGAGAAATCCTCTCCAAACCTCTTCTTTTTAGCTTTTTCTTTTCTTCTTTAAAAGGACTGGCACACACCCTAAGTAGAAAGCATTCAAGTACCATAGTCTAGTCACTGTACATAAGACACTGTGAACCATCCATAACATAACTAATATCACAGCATGTAACAGTCTAAAATTTGAAGAGCATAAATAGAGAAGATAAAGGGTTCTATTCAATATTCTCTATAAAGCCGTCATCGATTTAAAAAAAGAAAAAAAAAACTCTGTATTCTTTCAATTCCCAAAACATGAGATTAAAAAAGAAAGTCACCAGGGGGTATTCTGGAAAGAAGGATTAGGGAGGCTTGCCATGTAATTCTGTCTCTTCCACTAACTTGCTTTGGGTTTTGTTTTGTTTTTTGTTTTAAAATTTTTTTTTTTAAGGCTAGTCAAGTGGAGCAGTGGGAGTGGAGAAGGAACAAAGGAATCTGTAACTGGTTGTGACCAATTATTTGTTAACACCACTGCACTTGGACCAGCCCACTGACTTGCTTTGTGATTTCAGGCAAATCATTTAAGCTAGCTGATCCTCACTCCAACTATAAATGAGGAATCCCTAAAATGCCCAAAGCTTTTATTTTAACTTTAAGATTTTATTATTTTATGATTTTTCTTCATTCGATACATATAGGGGAAAAAAAGCCTCATGCGTTCAAGGTGGCATTCTTTCAATGTCTTATTTATTTGGCATTGTTGGATAATAAAGGCTTGCATTCATTCTTTCATTCAATAATTATTACTGATCATCCTTCCTGGGCCAGGGACTGAGCATACAACTGAGAGCAAACACAAAAATCCCTGCCTTCCAAGAGTTTACATTTGGATGGAGTTCACAGTTTAAAAAAAAAAAAAAAAAAGTGCTAATCTCTTTTGGATTAAAATACCATATTTCAAAAATGCAAGTCATACTTCATCTTCTTAAATAAAGAATATTAACCACGAATTCAATTATTGATGATTTAGGGCCATCCATAGGTACAGGCTATGACAGGGTGATTGCCCTCAGGAATAGGAAGGAGAATATTATTAACCTCTTTACTATGTCACATACTGCTCCCCTATGAATTCTTCCTCTATCTGCTTTATAAAGTTTCCCTCTATTCTTCCAAACTATCAGGCTAATGCTAATTTTCCCTGTTGATCTTTGAGCTCTCCAACTCACTTATAATTTGTTACCACTGTGGTTAGAAAAATGAGAGCCAAGTTAGATGAAACTGTGTTTCAAATACAAATAAACAGCTCTGAGCAAAGCAAAAGGAGCTATTATTAGCAGTTTAGCATTTGGATTTTCAACATTCTGGCTCTAACTATTCAGAGGCCTTTTTCCCCCTTCCTTCCTGTGTTCTATGTCAATGGAGCTTACCAGATAACTTCTGGATTTTGCTATATACACTGTGGATGAAACGAACAACCCATGGCTCTTAGGAAGATTAAGAATTTAGAATCAGATACACGCACACAGTCCAGGCCTTAGAAAAAGAAAATTCTTATTTTAATTCTGCTTCATCTGAACAGACCCACAAAAAAAAAAAAAAAAATGTGGCAATGCTAGCTGCGTCTGCTCTAGAAACAATTAGAACATTTTTCTGTGCTTAGATTTAAAGAAAATCTATCTGCCATTCCTAGAAAAAACCTTCAAAATTCCTAGTTGGGAACTGGCTTATAGAAAACAAACTTACCTTCACCTGTAAAATAGGAAGTACATAAAAAAGAAAAAAAAAAAAACACAACTTACCATTAGTGGGGGAAAGATAAAAATTGTACCCTCTTAGAAAATAATCAAAGCAAGAGTTCCCTTAAATACTCAGGAAAATATCACTCAAGGACCTTCCCAAGTAAAGAAGACGGAAGGAGGAGCGTTGGTTCACGCAACATGCGTTCCCTTGGCATTGGCTGAATGCCCACTAGGTCCCCAGCACTCTTACAGGGGCTGAGAATTCCTCTGCTCTCACAGATTGGGAGAGACAAAAAAAACATGTAACCAAATTTAAAAATTGAATATTTTGAAAGTGACAAGTGCTATGAAAGAATATGATGGGATAATAAGTTAGAGGGTAACTGGGGGTAGAAGGACTCTCCTTTAGATAAAACCTTCATGGAAGAGATTTGGCAAAAACATAATTGAGGAGGAAGAGCCACCCACCCACACAGCGATCTGAGAGAAGGGCCTTCCACGCCGAGGGGGCAGGCGTGCAAAGACACTTAGCATGCATAAACATGGCCTCTCCAAAAACTGAAAGGCCACCGCGGCTGCAGCAGAGTAGGGACGTGGGCAGGGGGTTCCAGACAAGGTCAGAGAGTCAGACAGGTGCCAAGTCACACATGACCTCCTCCTAGCAAAGTCTTTATTCTGGCAGGATGGAGACAAAAAGTCAACGGAGAGTTTTACTCAGTACAATGATACGATGGAATGTATGTTTCAGAAAGAAAGAAATACCCTAGCCGCAGTGTGGAGGACGCCTTTTAAATTAACAAGAATAAAAGTAATTGTTTTTTCTCCAGGAAGGACAACATTAGCCATGTTCATAATGAGTAGACAAAAGTATGAATAAAGGACATAATGTGGAGAGGGGGAAAGAGTTAATAAATGACATGAGAAAACAGGCAAAAATGCCAACCACAATCAAAAACAGGATTCCATGGTAGGAAAACAAATGCTTCAGGGATAATCCTGGATATAAATATGTACTGAACTTACATACTTGAATGACTTTCCCCCCATTCAGTTTAACTAGCCCGTAACAAAGAACAGAGAGTGTCTACTGAAAGAGCCTCTTAAATGCCAATAGCAGAAGTCTTTTTAATATTTCTGTTCCCCCTTGGGCTGGGGTTGTTTGCAGATGACTTTTCTCCCCCTACAACTCATTATAACGTGAACTGATTTTGGACCCACACTGGAAAAGGACCCTAAGTCACATCCCAAAGGCCAAGGCACACAGAGCATTCCCACCAGCCATAGGCTGGAAAGCTAAGAGCTGTGTGAAACTTACCGACCCAGCTGAGTATAGATTTAATAGGCAAAAGAGACTGCATATGATTAATTAGAGTTATTTATATTTATGGGCTTGAATCTCGAGAATGCCTGGGCTATCCCCATTTTATTTCATAATTTTCCCCCTGTTGGAGACTGAAGAGCAAAAGTCAATTGCCTGAGTGTTGGTATCACACTGGAAACTAAAGGGCCGTGCATTTCAATTCCAGCTCAAGAAACGCTCCGGCTGAGCAGACGCGATTCACCAGACCCCAGTGGGCTAGGATCGCACTGTTGTCAGTCAAATCACATAGCTGATGGAAATCGGCAGAGTCCATTAGCAATTTATACTCAACAGCCTCTCTTCAACCATAAATTCTGAGATAATTTGGAGATAATGTTTAAGTAAAATTGAGATAATGTTAAGAAAAACTCAAAGTTAATCCAAAAAATTTAGCCAACAGTTTGGCTATGCTCCTACCATGACGCAGTCAGGTGACAAGTGACGAAGTGGCATTTCTAATAGGACTCCTGTCAAAACTCCAGGTTCCAAGATCAATGCAGTGACCTTCAGACCTGACCTCACCCAGTGCACTTGTGCCTACTCCCTCAGTCATTAGTTTGGCAGCTGCCAGCAGCATGGTTTGTTTTGCAGACTATATTCTGAGGCAGCAAGTGCTCTGCAAAGATCACAGAATGGGCAGTCAGCAACCTGAGCTGTCACCGCACCCTATGACACACATTCTGTGACAATCTCAGCCTGAAGAGCCTCTCTATCAAAGCCACCAGACTTCCCTGGACTTCGGTGTCCTCACATAAAAAATTGAGATGGTCTATACGTTCCCTTTTGCATGGTGCTGCTGGACCCCATAACCCTGGCCTCTGGCACTCCTGGGCCCCTGCCATTTTTACCATCTAAACTAGAGGGGAGATCACTCACCACGCCAAGTGACTGCCATCAACAGCCCCTCACCCCACTCGTACTTGGAAAAGCAAAATTTTCATGCTGATAATGATTATAATAAAGTAAAGGAAGGTCTAGAAATAAGTGGACAGATTTAAATAAGTTAGACATTCTAGAATTTCTTTATTGCTTAAGAGTTCATTCTTTCTGAGTTAATTACACTTTGGATAGAGATGAGGTAATAGACAAGTAAAAAATTAATTATGAAGAGAATAAAAGTAGATAAAACAGTACCTATGTGTGTGTGTGTGTGCGCATATGTATTTCTGTTGTAAAGTATATGTGCATACACACACATATACACAGCAGCGAAAACTAGAAGGATGTATCCAAAATATTAATAATCTCATCTTTGGATGGAAGAATTATAAGTCATTTTTATTTTCTTCCTTGTGTGCAGCGTTTTCTAGATTTCTACAATGAGCATCTATCCTCATTTGTATAGTGGTGAATAAAAAATAAAATGAGCATGTATTATTTTTGTAATAAAAAAGTGTGTGTGTGCATGCATATAAGAGAAAGGAAAAGTGAAAAAAATTAAGAACTCTAAAGAGCACCATGGAGATGGATAGCTGACATTTGACTAAATCCCATATCATCTGACCATTACTTGAGTGATTTTCCTGTTACCCAACTTTTGTCATCTTTAATGAACTAGAGTAAAAGACACTTATAGAAAAAGGAAAAGGATAGTTTGCCTTTATAATTTATTAGGAATCTTGGAGCAAGAACTGGAAAATGTCGCAGAATTATCTACCTCATTCTGAAGAACAGTCTCTACCATAACTAGAATGAATTTGTCTTGAGCCTCGGACACAATAACTATTTAAGCCTGAGTTAAACTGCACGGAAACTAGTTCTACATCTTTAGTTACTGGACATCCCCCCTCTCAGGGATTTGAAGTTTAACATAACATCGGAAATCCCAAGAACAAATCACACCAGTGACTGAAAAGCTGATCAAACTTCCTGGAACTGGGTATTCCCCAAAGTTCAACTCCATAAGCATAGAATATCCTCAGTCAACAACACGCCCAACAGACCTCTCCACTGGGCTAGGCCCTAAAGGAAGTCCACAGATAAACAGAGAAAGGACAGACTACCCTAAAATGGGAACCAACATTCTCTCTCTCTCCGCACCCTATGACAATTCAGTGCTTGCCTGCAGGAACACAGCTACTTCTCTAGGGACAGACAGCCATGATCCTGCTAGTCATAGGGTGCTGTCCTTGGCATATTCATATGACACCACTGACCCATCACGTAGAACATTCACTGCAGAAAGCAGCCAGTGTAGGGGTCTTCAGACACGGAGAGGCCTCGATTAAATTCCAATGTAGCCACTTACTAGCTGTGTGACTATGAGCTTTAGAGTCCTCATCTGTAAAATCTCATCTATGTCACAAGTTATATTGAGAATTGACATAATCTAAGTAAGTATAAAAATACATCTGCTATTGACAACTCCCATTGCTAATACATCGCATTACTGAGTACCTACAATGAGCTCTGAACTCTTCACACATCACCCACATTTGCAGGTATAATTGGGATAACATGGAAGGCCACAGTTAGAGGAGAGAACAAAAGCAGCCAATTTACTCAGGGCCACAACCCTGCTGTGGCCTAACCAGCACTTTGCTCTGACCAACCAAGTTCACTTAAGACTCACAGGTTGGGGAAATAAACCTCATCATTTCCCTGAAAAAACATAGGCAGTCCTCTTCCGGCACTTGTCTACCATCTCTCCCCAAAATAAACATTATCTCAAACAGAATGGATACTGTTATTTTGGAGTTTTCTATCAAAAATAAATCCCTATAAAGACCAACATCTAATGCAGCTCTAACTCCTGGTCACCGGTTACCTACTACAGAGGTCAGAGGGAGGCAAGCAGCCTAACCACGTGGAGCCCAGTGTTTATACCTCTATCTCTAGTAGTCTGTTGGCAGATTGAAAACACTCCCTGTAAGAAGCCTGATCAAAGGTTTGTGGCCTGAGTTAACCCAAGTCACTGGGACAACTTTGACCCACAAGAGTGGTTTTTTGTCCTCTTTTCAGAATAGTACTTCTCAGTTTTATTTTTAGTTCAGAGACAGTAGGGAGTAGCTTTCTGGCTCTATCCCAAACTCTGGACATCATCTACCTTAGAAAAAATACTAATATAAAGCCAAAAAGCCATTGAAACAGTCAACTCCATGAGTCAGCATTTTTTTAAACAAATCAAGCTATTTCTGAAGAGTATGTCCCTCCTAGAATGATACCCTGGTCTCAGGGTGTAAAAATATACACTGTGTCTTTGGTTAACCTGACAGCAAGAAGTGGGAAACAAGGGTGAGTGACTCCGACGCAAGTGCCAAAATGAGTCTTGCTTGGTCACTCATGCAGAGCATGCCAGCCACAGGCAAGAGTCTACGATATGCCCCAACCTACCTTTACCCACACCACACACAGCCCGCTTCACTGCCCAGACTCCTCCACCACCCGCAGCCCATGCGGCCCTCCCCTTACCATCATTCCCTATCCATCTGCGCTAAAGAGTGACTCATTCCTGCCACCTCATTTCACATGTGCCCTTCCCGCTCTCATTAGATTCATACTGCTGCTATCTGATTTTCATCATCTCTATTCTTTGTAATGTATAATTAATCAGATAGTTCGTACAGGATCAAGGAAACCAACATTTGAAGAGACCTAAAGGAAATGGACTTTTAACCAAGGTTCCAGAAGGTTCCACATGCCAATCCTGCAATTGTAAGTGGGCACTGGAAAATACCCAATTAATTACACTTCAACACACCAGAAAACACATTTGCTTGATATCTGTATTTTTGGGGGCATATTACTGAAAACGTTAATGATTACGATTCATAAAACAACGACAGTGGTGAGCAGAATCACTGGATAACTTAAGTAATAAAAGTCACTCAGTAGCCGGGCGTGGTGGCATGCGCCTGTAATCCCAGCTACTCGGGAGGCTGAGACAGGAGTATCTCTTGGTCCCAGGAGTTTGAGGTTGCTGTGAGCTAGGCCGATGCCACGGCACTCTACCCCAGGTGACAGAGCAAGACTCTTGTCTCAAAAAAAAAAAAAAAATACAGGATTAAGTCTGCTTCCCATCCTAACTAACTGCACGGACACCAATATTTTTCTGCACTCATCCTCTACTTCATCAGAACATTTTCCTTCACTATTAAATTTTTTAAAAAAGGAAATATAATTTAGATTTCTCAAAAGAAAGACAATATGTAACACAAACATGCACTGAATTTTCATTTATTCAACAAACACTGACCATGGGTAAACAAAGATAATAACTTGTGGTTTCTGCCTTTAAGAAACTAATAGCTTAGAGAAGATGACCCTGAAATGAGTACTGCACGTAAGGTTTGCACAAGGTGCTAAGGGAGTAATTGCCCCTGAAGGAAAAAGGAGGTAGGAAAGAAGAAACACCACCAAGGGCAGGTTTGCAGAGAAGGCAATATTTCACCTTAATGTTGCAGGTTCCCTACGCCCAGTGTGACTATGAGCAAAGATATGATGAATGAGTGACCCAGCATTTTCAAGAACAAGGGGGTGTGGTCTGACTAGGACACAGGCGGCATGAGTAGGCATGAGAGAGGAGGTGGTGAGACTCAACGGCAAGCCGGGGTTAATGGCTGGAGATCTTTTCACCTTTCAAAGGAAACTGGGCTTTGCCCAGTGGGCAAAGGACTGCCAATGAAGGCCTCTGAGCATATTTTTTTGGCTACATACTGTGTTGCGAGGACTGTGCTGGTCCATTTATATGTTACATTAATCCTCGCAACATTCCTGGTAGGATTACATAGAAGTACATTTGAATTTTAAAAACCATTCCCGGCCAGGTGTCGCGCGCAGACACGGACCAGGCTGGGCTGGGCAGTGAGCGGGCTGGAGCGTCGAGGTCTCTGCCCCAGGGGAGCCCTGGATGTGGGCTGGGGCCCTGCGGAGCAGAGAGGAAGCAGCGGCGCCGGCGACAGTGGACACCTTAGAGGATGGGAGCTTTGCATTGTCCTCCTCCGCCTCTTGGTGCTGTGGTTGGCTATCTAAAGGACATCATCATGGAGGATGAGTTCCACTTACTACAGAGAAACTTTATGGACACGTACTACCAGGAATTTGAAGACACGGAAGAGAAGAAACTCACCTTCACACCTATTTTTAATGAATATGTTTCTTTGCTGGAAAAGTCCGTAGAAGAACAGCTGCTGGAGCGGATTCCTGGATTTGACATGGCGCCTTGCACAACAACGTGACAGCACCATAGGATGAAGCGGCGGGTGACTATTCCACAGGCTGCTCACATTTCCAGATTTTCTGGCTTCTAAAGAAATGCTCTGGACTGCAGAGCAGAAGAAGAAGGCCAGGAACTGGACTTAAGCAGTGGTTTAGTGCAAGTCATCTTCTACGCCAACTTCCCCGAACAATCTGTGGCACTAGGTCCTACCTCCAGCCAAGGGATGGGATCGTTCTGGATGTCACTGGCCCAAGTGGCCAATAGGCTCAGCTAATGATGACAGAAGAATAAATCTTGGAAAGACTGACTCCCTCTTGCATTCATGTAAAGTATTGACGGGTTAAAAACAAAATGACCTAACTTTCTTGGACCTGGTTCTCCTGAAACAACTTCTTGTATTCATTAAACTTAGTACTCCCACCTCCTCTAAATAGATCCCTCGCTCAGGTGCTTCTGAGTCAGACTCTTCTGGAGCAAGCCCATGTCAGGCATTCCACCAGCCGGGGCTGGGGAGGGCCCCTTCCCCCAGCATATATGAGCTACGGCGCCCCCCCACTGGCCTGATCTTTTTTTTTTTTTTAAAGTAAAAATAAGAATCTGTACTGACTTTTCACTGGATATTCTGGTTTTAAAGGCTGAGCTACAAGCTATGTGTTTTTCTGTACTGATGTATTGCTTATTAAATATTTTTGTACCATAAGAAGAAAAAAAAAATTCCCAGCCCAGCGTGGTGGCTCACTTAATCCTATAATCCTAGCACTTTGGGAGGCTGGAGGAGGGAGGATGACTTGAGGCCGGGACTTCAGGACCGTGCTGGCAACACAGTGAGACCCCCATCTCTACAAAATATTAAAAAATTAGCCAGGTGTGGTGGCGAGTGCCTGTAGTCTCAGCTACCCAGGAGGCTGAAGCAGGAGGATCATCTGAACCCAGACATTCAATGTAGCAGTGAGCTCTGATCATGCCACTGCACTGCAGCCTGGGAGACAAAGCAAGACCCCATCTCTTAAAAAAATAAAAATAAAAAATAAGAGAAAACATTTCCTCATTCCTCATTCCCCAAAGCACTGGGAGAAAAGCTGAAAGGATATAAGTCTGGGAGCAGGAAAATCAGGAGACTGTTTCCAGGGAAATCAGGAAACTGGATGTAAACTCCTGAGCATCCATACTAAGACAATGACAGTGATAACAGAGGGAAGAGCACAGAGTCCAGATCCATTCTGGAGGGAAGACTGCCCCCCGAAGCAGCAGTCCTTAGCTTCTGCCAACCAGAAAGCCCCTCCTCCAAGGGTTACATCACCATCCTGCCTGAGAAGAGGCCCTAAGAGTACCTCGTGCTACTGGCCACCTAAGAGCAGTCCCCCAAGTAGTCTTTTATACTCCAGCTGGACATCAGGAGATGACCTGGGCTGCGGACACTCTGAGAAGACTTTTGCTCACCCTTGGCCACTAAGTCAACAGGAGCTGCCACACAGTCCTCAACCAATTTCCCCCAAGAAACCCCAGCATGTTCCACAATCCTCTTCACCTCAGTCATCACCAGAAGCCAATTTGCCCCATTTCTCACCTTCCCAGACCTCCCTCCCTCCCTGCCATTGTGCCTTCTGGAATTCAAAATCTGTCCCCAGCAAACAGCATTATATTCTCTTCTCTGAATGTTCCTTTCACCAGGCTTGTTGTCCCACTATCCCTTCAAGGAGAGGTTGTTTCTATTCTCACATTTAAGTCTAGTTTTAGCCAGGATAAATAATGATGGCTGTACCAGTTGCTAAAATATCAAAACATCTCTGAACCAGTTGATAACTAACATCTTTCCTGGGACTTCTTATGATGAAGAGATTAAAGAGTTAATGCCTAGCTTCATAAAAAGCCCCCAGCACCCTGCTCTTATGAAGACCTGCGTCTATAGGTTCCCATTTCAGTTGAGTAGTTAATTACTTTGAGTGACAACCCTGTTCATATCCCAAAGATATGGAGATCGATTAAGTGTCTCTCCAGTTCACCTTCCAATTTCTTCTCTTCCCTCTTTCAAAACTCTCACACATCTTGAAGTTCATGCCATTAGACTTTACTACCCATTAACCCTTCTTGCTGTCATGTACACATGTTGTGTTGTTTTCCCCTCACCACTGATAACCTTAGCACCTGGCTGTTTCCCTTTCTGCACTCATCTCTGTCTTCATTCTTGCTGTCTTCTACGGAGACTCCAATTCTTCAACCACCTCATCTGTGATGATCTGTTCTTCAACCCTACCTCAGCCACCCACTCTCATCATAACCCCTGACGTGGGCATCATGATTATTTGTGTTAATACCAACTCTCGAGACTTCAGCTTCAAGCACCTCACCTTCTCTATGAACTCCACCTTCTCTATGTCCAGATCATCTGTTCTACTCTGGGGTTTCCATTCTACCATCATGGCATTATCTGACCCTACTATGTGTTTTACTATCAGTCACTTCTCTTTCTGCTTAGCTTAGGGTAAAGGTCCAGCGTTGTAATCTTTCCCTCGCAAACACTCTTAACTCCTTCACTCCTCTCTTCCTGCTTCTTTCTTCCCTGGTAAATCCCCAAAGTGGTTAAGCCCAGCTAGCCACACCTCCACCCAAAGAACTAAAGAAACTGTCTATGGAAAAACACATAACCACAACTGGCCTGAATTTACATTCATGGCTGCAAATCTCTAATGGGCAATCCTCACGGACCAGCTATCCTATTATTATATGTTTCCCCAGGATGTTTCCAAAATAGTCATTTCGAATTTCTCTTCCCAAACCTGCTTCACCCATTCTCACCCCAACATCATCATATTTCATTAGGAAAGTAGAAGCAATCAGGTAAAAACTCCATCTTCCCACCACCCAAACCATGACCTGTCAGCCTCTGTACTCATTCTCTCTCTGCAGTCCTTTCTTTTACTACAAATAAAATGCACCTATTTCTAGTAAAGACCAACCCTTATCTCCTTTTATGCCCTAGATCTCATCTCTTCCTGGCTCTTTCAGGAATTTTACTCCTAAAATTATCCATCACTTTCTCTTGCCGTCATTAGCTTCTCTTCTCTACTTAATCATTCTGTCAGCAAAGAAATTCACTGTATTATCCTCTGGTTCTAATAAACCTCCCCTGACCAATATCTTCTCCCAAGAACTATTCCATTTCCCAGCCTCCCTTCACAACAAAACTTCTTGAAAGAGTGGTCTGTAAGCACTGTCTCCACTTCCACAATTCAATCCAATAAGCTTCAGCCCCATCCTCTCCTAAAACTATAAGTCAAATTGTCAAAATCACAAATGGCCTCATTTCACTAAAAGCAGTCTCTATATTGGCATAGCAGAACCATCTCCTTTTTAAAACATTTTGAACTCATAGCTTCAGAGAGATACCATGCTCTCCTGGTTTCCTTCCTTCACTGGTAACTTTTCTTCTATATAATAGTTGCTCCAATGGCTGGCCTCTCTCTATATACAATCTCTATAGGTAACTCCATTGAGTATCAAATATGACCTAAATGCAAATAATTCCTAGCTTTGTATCCTCAGCCAGAATCCCTCTCAGAATCTCCAAATTCCATTCATCCAATTGTCTAACTGACATCTCCAAAGAAATGTCTAATAAGCACCTCAAACTTAATACAGCCAAAATAGAACATCAGGACATTTTCACCAGACATATATCTTTTTTTTTTTTTGAGACAGGGCCTCACTCTGTTGCCTGGGCTAGAATACAGTGGTGTCACTGTTATCATAACTCATTGTAACCTCAAACTCTTAGACTCAAATGATCCTCCTGCCTCAGCCATCCAAGTAGCTGGGACTATAGGCATGAGTCATCATGGCAGAGACAGAGTCTTGCTATGTAACTCAGGCTGGTCTTGAACTCCTGGACTCAAGTGATCCTACTGCCTCGGCCTCCTGAAGTACTAGGATTACAGGTGTGAGCCACTGTGCCTGGCCCCAAAACAGAACACTTTCTATCTTCCCTCAATCTGCTTCTCTCCTAATTCTCCCCTTATGAATGGCCCAGCTGGTCAAGTAAAAAATGTAAGCTTTTTTTTTGATTCTTCTTTCCTCCCTCTAGATTGTTAATCTATCAGTAAGTTCAGTCAACTAACTCTATCTCAAAAACATACCCTAAATCTATCTACTTCTCATCTTTAATACCATGGTTGTCCACAGAACTATAATTTCACAGTTGGGCAACTAAAATAGACTCTTAACTGGACTTAACTGGAGTCCTACTTCTAATGTTTCTTCCCCCACCTCCCAAATTTCTGTCTGCTTTTAACATCCAGAATAGTCTTTGATAGCAATATCATCCACAACTGGTTCTTGGCAGGGGAAAAAATATTATATATCACAATTATTTATGGCCCTCCAAAACTCAACTCTACCCAACAAAATCTTGTTTCTCAGTATACAATACTCCTTGCTAAGGATAAATTAAGTTTTTAATTAATTAATTTTAATTAAATTTTTCTTTTTGGATGAGTATAATAAAAAAATACTTTGACACTGTTTCATAGCAAAAGAGAATCATGTCACACACATGCAATAATCCTCTAATAGCTTCTATCTCCTTAAAATGAAATCTAAACATCCTGGCTTATGTTATAAAGCCCTACTAGAATCTGGCCCTTGCTATTTTTTAAAGCTTCTCTTGGACACTGTGGTAGGTTGAATAATGGTGCCCAAAAGGTATCCTCATCATAATCCCTGGAAAAGAGTTGCAAATGTTTTAAATTAAGGATCTTCAAATAAAGAGATTATTCTGAATTACCAGGGTGGGCCCTAAATGCAATCACATCATATCCTTATAAGAAGGAGGCAGAGGGAGATTCGACATATACAGAAGAGAAGACAATGTGACCATCCAAGCAGAGATTGGAGTGATGCAGCCACAAGTCAGGAATGCCAGAAGCCACCATGAGCTACAAAAGGCAAGGAACAGATTCTCTCCTAGAGGCTCAGAGGGAGTGTGGCCTGGCCACACCTTGATTTTGGCACCACAAAACTAACTTCAGATTTCTGGCCTCCTAAACTATAAGAAAATAAATGCCGTGGTTTTACGCCACCAAGATTGTGGTAATTTGTTACAGCAGCCACAAGGTGCTAATACAGACACTTCTCATGCTCAGCCACTCAGTTCCAGGTTTATTTGCCTTCTGCTGTCAAATTCATCAGGGTTACTATTAGGGTTTTGGCACCAGCTGTCTCCCCTACCTGAAATGCTCTTCTCTTCATCTTTCCATGTCAACCTCCTTCTGGTCATTCGGGACTCAGCTCAAATGGCAACTCCTCAGAGAAACCTTCCCAAACCATTTAAATCCAAAATAATCATATAGCTCTCATCATCTCATATCTCTTCTTTATTTAATCACTATTGCTCCCCTCTCACTAGAA